>VYKG01000710.1:0-17722 GCA_011426275.1 Dactylonectria torresensis
AGGTTGACAGATTCAGGGCCGCTTTGCGGGTGTATTCTACAAAAGCCCGCGTCAACGAATACAATTACGAGCATATGGTACACCTCAACGCCCCGACAATACAGGTAGAGGCAAAGAATCAGGGCAACGGCGCGGGGCAGGCGGCAAGCGACCATGCTGGCAATCTATCCAACAAGTTTCCTGTTGCTAAGGGCGCCAGGGTAATGCTCACGACTAATTTATGGCAGCCAGCTGGCCTAGTTAACGGCGCCCAGGGTACTGTATACGATATCGCCTGGAATGCAGGCGCCAAACCATGGGAAGACCCTCCAGCCGTTATTATGGTGGATTTTGATAGCTACGATGGACCGCCGTATCTAACAACTAACGATGGCAGGAAAATCGTACCCATCCTTCCAGTCACGCGTGATTTCCTAGTGGGCAACGAGACTTGCGCTCGTACGCAGTTTCCCCTGATCGTGGCATTTGCTATCACTGTTCACAAATGCCAGAGCCTAACGAAGGATCAGATAGTTACTGACCTCGCTACACGCGACTTCCAGGCCGGTATTAGTTATGTTGCTGTCTCGCGAGTTACCTCGCTGCAGGGCCTACTCCTTGAGGCGCCTTTCGATCGTCAGAGCCTCTATAACCACACGCCCACGGAAGGTTTATACGCCTGCGCTTCCTAAGTACTGCGTTTGTGGCTAACTATAAGGCAGGGATGAAGATGCGACTTGCTGACCAACAACGCCGTCAGGCTCAACAGCTGACCGATCCGCCGTATCCACCACACTACATTGACCGACGTTTTCCTATAAGCTACAGGGAAAGGGGAGGTTTGACAGACAGTATATAGTTAGATTGGGTGTGTCAGGAAGCGTGAGAGGGAACAAACTTCCTTACTACAGATTTCAAGCGGTTTAACAGCTGGTTACCCGCCGCAAGAGAAAGGGGGGCTCTAGGGGATCCTCCCAGGAGAGTTGAATTGCAGATATACGATATTTACCCTTCGGGCTGGATATTCAGCCGTTAAGTCTCTTGCCTTGGCAACTTAACGGGTGTTCGAAGTATTTTATCGTAGCATACGATCAGGGGGAACTGGGTGCGAGTGCAGAGAGTGGCTCCGATGAGGAAGTCCCTCTCTACGGGGAGAATCGGGACAATCTTCTTGCCATCAGGGGTGGTCAGGAACACCGGTCCGTTGTACTTGTCAAACTCCATCATGATAACACAGGGAGGGTCTTGGATGGGCTCAGCCCCGGGTGCCCAGCTGATGTCATAAACTGTACCGCGAGCGCCATTGCAGAGGCCAACGGGTTGCCAAAGGTTAGACGTCAGCATCAGACGGGCGCCAATGCATATAGGGATCTGTTTCGCAAGGTTGCCCGCCTTGTCGTCGGGGGCAGCAGCCGCGCCAGAGCCGACGTTCTTAGCCGTAACCTGGATGACCGGCCGGCTGAGGCGGTCGAGGTGATAGTGGTTATATTCGTTCACCCTATCTTTGGTGGCGTATACTCGCAAAGCGTTGACGAATCTCGCGACCTCCCGATCGTCTAGCTTTGCCTGTACGCGGCTGGAAAGGAGCTTCCAGGACTCCTTAGATAGTTGGAGCAGCCGCAATTCCCCAAGAGCTGTGCGAAAGGCCTCCTGATCGTCGCCGCGCTGTCGCTGAACAACCTTCAAGAATACTGTTTTATCGAAGCGCCTATACGCGTTCCTGCCCTTGATCTCTACCCCCTGCACCTCTTTATCATAGTAAAGTGGCTTCTGTAGCACAGGGGGTAGTTGAAAGAAATCGCCGACCAGCAGGATGTTCAAGCCGCCAAAGAACTCTTCATTCCTACTCGGGAACGCCTCGCGGAGACGGTCATCGATCCACGATAGCTGACGCAGTCCTAGCATGCTCTTCTCATCGATGATGAGGTACTTGATATCCTTCAGCTTCTTCTGGAGCTGGGCCTTATCAATCGGCGACAGGGGCCGGAAGTCCTTATTGATTGGGAGGTGCAACAGGGAGTGCAAGGTAGTGCCCGATATCTGGTTTCCCGCGACGCCCGTGGGCGCGGCACGCCAAACAGGTGTCCCTCTCCCGCCCGTCGCGGCTTGGAGGTGTGCAGAGAGTAGGTTGATGAGGTATGACTTGCCAGTGCCGCCTCCACCATCCACATGGAGTAACAACTGGGAAGGATTCTGCGTCAAGAAGTGGTCCATCACCGTGTCGTACACCAGGCGCTGCTCTGTATTTAGGGAATCGCGAGCTTCCAAGGGTTGATCATCGACATCAAGGTCTAGGAGGTTTTCAGCTTTGCGTTGTTTCCAGTAGTCACCGTTGAGAATGCCATCGTCGATATACCGTCCAACGTGTGGCGTCCAATCATAATTGATGTCGATATCTCGGCGGCCGAGGATATCGATATCTTCTTCCTCCAGCGGCCGGTCAGGCAGCATGCGGGCGAGTCCATGCCAGTCCTCCTCTGTGACGGGCTCCTCATGGGCCTCAGGCTCAAATTCATCGTCCTCTGCCCTCAATCCTTTTGCATCTGGATCCCCATAATGATCGTCCGCATGGGTATGGTGGAGCTGCCTGCAGAACTTGTACGCAGCCGCGAAGGAGTCGAACCGCTGCCCGTCCATTACGAGCAACTCTCGTGGAGAGCGATGTGGATGAACCATCATCAACTTAACACGGCAGAAGTGGTTAAACTGGGGAGAAGCCTCTATGGACTTGTATCGAGGGAAGTAAGAGAGGACCCTCTTCTTCGCGTTAGCAGCAAGTCTCCTCCACGTCTTGAGATTGTACGATTGCAGGTACTCGAGGTAGGTTACATCCTCATGCTGGTCATTTCTCTCCAGGTATTTCCTGTAGCTGCCGACGGTCTCGTTGACATCTTCATCGACGCGATACGAACGGCCATGCAGCTCCAATGGACGGCAGTCCACGACGACGACCATCCGTGTGCCTTCTTGCAGAGGGATGTTAAGCAGAAGGTGGGAAATCTCCTGCGCCGAATAATCTCTCTCGGCAATCAGCTTATTCATGAGGCGAGAGGAGAAGGACAATAGGGGCTGAAGATGTGCCGTATGCGGCAAAACCTGATCTGCAAGCTTGCAGTAAGGCTCCGTCTTCTTCTCAGATTTGCTGCAGTACTTCGCAGCGTACGTGATTACCGCCTGTAAGCTGGTGCAAGGAGATATGTCGATATTGGCTAGCCACCCTAGGATAATAGCCGGATTGAAGTGGTTCATGAGGCTGTCGTTCCGGGCCGCCTCGAAGACGTAGTACGACCTTCCTTCCTTCCTGATGACTGCGGCCAGCTCCCGTAAGGCACGAGGGAAGTCAAAACGACACTCCCTCTCTGGATTGGCAACGTTGGCCGCCTCGATATCTGCAGCAGCGCCTTCCATATCCCTCGCTAGGTCACCGGTTCTCTTCCTCACCCGCAAGCAGTACGTGGTATTGCACTTGTGGCGCTGGCAACGGTTCACGATTTGTGAGAGCCGCAAGAATGTCATCTCTATGCTCAGGGGATCCACGCTCAGGGGATTACCTTCGCCCTGCGGCATTGCCCTACTCGGCTCGGGGTTAATCGCCGTGACGTGGAACCCCCACGTTCGTGCAAATACATCACGAGCGGCTTCGTCGTCCATGTCGGTTCCGGGACAATTATCCATCCAGTACAGGCCGTGGTTGTGTGGACTACCACGGCCTTGCCATTCGTACCGATCCCAGTAATCCGTGATGTTGAACTTCTTGCTTAGCACGATATCCCGAAAGAGGCAGTATCGGCGGTAGAAGTGGAAGGCAGCAATGTGAGGGTTCTGCCGCAATAGTCGGCGCGATAGAGCCATCCTCTCCGGCTCGGAGGCGGCTAGCCAGTCTTCATACCGGGGCATGTGCTGGTAGAGACTCCGCCAGTGTAAATCTGCTGGGCTAAACGTGATGAATGCGCCAGGACACCCAAGGTTATAGGCATAAGCTTCGAGGTCCTGCCTCTTTTTGTTCCAGAAGGGACGCGTACCGCGAATGGAGACTGCATGTCTCGTGATCGAGTTGATCAGCGCCTGTGTCTCGGGTTCCTCACTGTGTTCGAGCGCCTGAATAAGTTGCTCTCGCGTGAGCGGCTGATGCATCCCATCATGTTGCTTCACGAAGAATTTGGACCGTGTACGTGCTTGTGACCGCATTAGAGTATTGAATGCGACGAAGCGGAAGGTTGGGTGGCGTGCAAAACGCCCGTCATGCCAGCGCATCGCATGCTCGACGTAATCCTTGTAATCAATGGAGCGCAATCGAGGCTCAACAAAGTCGGCTCTTCCGTCAGGAAAGAGGCAGGGAAACGCCAAGGAGAGTAGGGCATGGGAGCGATTGAACTCATCAATAGGGGTGTGTCGTATATTCGGGAGCTGCAGCTCGTGTTGCGCTTGCGCCTGGAGGCTTATGGAAAGCCCTGGATCAGCTTCTGGTTCTCCGGTAAGAACAGACCGCAGAGCATCGAGCTCTGTGTCCTTGGCCAAGAGGTCCGGCACCGCAGCCTCGTCCTCCAGGTCGGGCTCTGCCTCCTGATCTTCCTCGGGTCCAACATCGGCTGCCTCTACCTGACTCTGGGGGATAGCATCCAGGGCACTGCCGTCCTGGGGCAATTGGCTCAGCCGCTCTTCATCGATGACGATGCATCGATAGCCAGGATGATGACGTCGGAGGTAGTTAAGCCATATGGCAACCGGTTGGCGACGAACGCAGAACTGGCGGGTGAATTGTCGGCGGAGCATTGCGTGGGACGACGTATTGGCAGGACGTAGCAATACAGTGTTCAACTCCTGCGGCAAAAGCGGGAGCTGGTTGTACACCAAGCCAACCTCGCGGAGAAAGTGAACCACGTGCCCGCGATACTTGTACTGCTGCCCTCGCACAAGCATAATGTTCACGTGGACGTGAACACGGGCAATCAAAGACTCTTCGGTAGGTGTAAGCTGGGGTAATCGGGTTGGTACAGGGCCAAAGTCGAGCTGATTATCCGCAGAGAAGAAGTACGGCTCGTCGGGGCGGCGTTTCTCATCCTTTCGATAGCAACGCGCACAAATGCCATCGCAATCGATCTTCATCTGGAACCAACTCTCTTGGCATCGACTGCAAAACTGCATTTGGTCATTGTCCAGCTCTGTCCAGAACTCGCGGAGGATTGCCTTGTCGCGACCAGTCAAGGCGCAAGCTTCAAGGTCTCCATTCCACACCGGGTCTTGTGCGTGAAATACCGCCGATTCTTCAGGTGGAATCATCACTGGACTCCGATACCGTCATGGCGGCCTCGACGATCGAGTTTGCTTTCGAGATTGTCTCGGCCGTCCTCCTGTACCAGGGGCAGGACCACGGCGACCACGCCTTGGCCGTGCGGAAGGCTGCGGTAAGCGATGGCGAAGAGGGCTTCCATCCACGGAATTATTGTCGTTGTTCTCGTCTTCGTCCCCTGGATCGGAATCACACTCCACCCCTAATTGTTTGAGGTACCTCTGTGGTCGAGCAGGCGAAAGGAGTAAGTTGAAATAGTCCTCGGCGTCAATATCAGATTCAGAGAACTGTCCCATGTCATTTCCTTCCTTGGCTATCCCATCCCCATCTGGAAACCAACTCGGTTGTAGTCGATCTCGACTCCCATCTATGCTCCGTGGTTAGCCTGAACAATTTGCCAGGATCACAGTACAAGGATACCTTCTCCAGGGCCCTCAGACCCATCAAAGACGCCGAGTTGAGATATTGTGGGAGTCAGTGACACAGTCTCCCCTGCACGGCGTCGTGAACGATGGTCGCGCTGGACAGCGGCCAGCTTGGCCCTCGCCCCGGCCTTGGAAGGATTATCTTGCGAGTCCTTCCCGGCCCTGTGGAACCTAGCAGCCAAGTAAGAGTAATCCAAACCAGGTGTGCTGCTTCGGGCAGTAGATGGGTCAGAATGTGAGGCGGTTGGATGAGCCGTTGGCTGCACGGGAGGTGAGGGAGCTAGAGCACGGAAACGCTGCGTGCTTTGTTGGGTTGGTGGAATTGGCGTCCCCAGCACTACGTGCGGCTGGCTAGTTGACTCTCTGAATAGCCTCCTAGCTGCATGAAGTTGCCGTAGTTTCTCTGGCGACGTAGGCTGGGTTCCGGATCTCTCGTTAGGAGGCGATAAGCCAGCATCTCCGTCGGTTCTCTTCGGGGCACGTCTCTCAGCTGAGGCTAGGTTCCTCAGCGTCAAGGTCGCGTCTCTGGATCTGGAATACTTCATTTAGTTAGTATTGATCTTACAGAGTGGGGAGACAGGGCTGACATGAGAATCGTTCTTATTACGACAATCAAGGCAGTTCTTCGTGTTCCCAGCAGATTTCCTTTTGCTGACGAAGTCGCCCGCCGGTCTCTCCTCGCCACAGCGGGCACAGACAATGGAAATTACGTCCATTACAGAGCTCCCAGGAAGTAGATTTAGGACCCATTGCGTAACGAAAAGAAGATACGCAGAAGCGTTGAAGCGGACGAAATGGCCATCTTCAGCCAAGTGTAACGTAAACAAATCATCTTCCGAGTAAACAACCGGCGACATGGTGCGGAGGGGCCTTGACCCACTTCTCTGAAGCCGTTAGCCAATTGCCGAACGATTTGCGGCTGGCAATACAAAACTTGGGCCAATCAGAACCCGGGAAACTTATTACCCTTGTCTGCACCAAACCCTCATTATTCTGGAAACTTATGGATTAATGTAGAGTCAGCCTTCGGCTGAATAAAGCTTTGAACACCTGTGCGAGCGCAGAGGGGATCAACCAGTGTGTCCAACAACCAAGTCAAGTAACTTGGTTGGTGGAGGTGGGGCCCCATATGTAGCCATCTGGCCTATGAGATCCGTTCTCCTGGGGGGCAATAAACACTGATGCTGATGATGTGGCCCCCCACCTCCACCAACCAAGTTACTTGACTTGGTTGTTGGACACACTGCCCTTTTCTCCCGACAACACGCTGATGGCCTACCGACACCATGGCGGGGCAACAACTCTCGCCATGGCGTTTTCTGGGACCTTGTGAAATGCAGGGCTCGCTTTGATCTAGATGTAAGCCCAGTTCAAGGCCATGCAAGACAAAATCGGGGCCCCGAATTAGCGGCTAGCCGAAATCGTCGAATAATCATCGTCTCGGAAATTTCGCCAACAAAGTCCGCTCGAGAAAGACGACGAATCCCGATCTAGGAAGACTCGATGGTGGGGATTTTCCGAGAATTTCGAGCAAACGCATCTGGCGAATTTTCGCTGGCATAGTCTGCTCCAGGTTTTCGGATAATCCTATCTGGCGAATTATCGCTAACAGGGTCTGCTCTGAGCTTTCGGGTAATCTTGTCCGACGAATTATCGCCAACGGGGTCTGTTCTAAACTTTCGTAAAACCCTTCTGAAGGAAATGTCGCCAAAGAAGTTTATACGAGAATATCGACGAAACCCGGCTTGAGAAATTTCGCTACCAGAGTCTGCTCTTTCTTTTCGGAAAAACTCCTTCTATTCAGCCCCCTGGGCTTAGAAATGCGAATGACGAATGTTCCGTCATAGGGCGATAAGATAACAATAAGACGTAAACGGATCTATTTATGGCTAGTATCTGAGATCATCATTCGGCAGTGACAGTGGAAGATGCTCAGTCAATGGTGTCGGCAGGCAACAGGGTGGTTTAAATGAGGGGGGTTAGGCGGGGGTTGGAGATCTGGTCTTGCGTTTGCACAAGTTGTTGCAGCATCTATTTCCCCATCGTCGTTACCTGTATCAAATAATTAGTTTTACGGCGGCTGATGGCCATAGCATAGGCCAACGTCGTCGATTTGAAGCATGGCCAGACGTTGGATGACACCCAGTTAGTTTTCTCCTATTGTATATTAACGACCGGTCTATGCCTACGCTCTATTGTACTAGTAGGCCCTGTTTCCTGACCATTCGGCGACGCTTTTCCTTTCGCTGTCGCCTCTGTTGCACCTGCTCTGACGACCGCAGAGTAACGCCATGGACTTTCTGGACATGGTTCCGGAAGTGATTTATATGTTGAAATTTGAGGTCTCGACACTTGGGATGCTCGCACCGTATCTTCTCGCCGCTCCGCTCAGCTTGCTCGCGTTTGGTCAGATGCTGATCATCGAAATGGTCGTTCATGACAGTCGGGCGGCAGTATGTAAAGGTACGTTCTTCACAAGAGAGTCGCTCATCACCGATACAATCGGGACATTGCGCAGCATGCAGGAGCAGAGGGAATCGATCGGGGCTGGGCAACGTTTCGTGTTCTATTTCGAGAGGCTCGGTCTTTATGGATGGGCAGGCTTTGACCCTCTCTTGAACACGATCGCGCTTGATCGTCTCTCTTTTGTCGCAGAGAGCCACCATGAGACTGACGGTTTCAATCTTGAGCTGGAAGATCTGATCTTCAGTCAAGTTGTCGGGCTGGTGGCAGAAAATCTCTGCTAATCTGGCGCGTTCGGGGATGGAGACATTGATGATAGGCTCTGTGAACTCTTCCTCCTCTTCTCCCCGTGCTTGTCTTTCAATGTCCCAGGTGGGACGGTTATAGAAGTAATGCTCACGGTATTGCTTAACGACTTGCCTATCACGCTGCGCACACTTCTTGCGGATTTCTTGGGTAAGCTGCCGGATCTTCTCTTCGTGTATGTGACCATCAATCCGATAGTTGCCCTGCTTGAGTTCGGCGCGCTCCTCTTCGAGCTTGACAATCTCCGGATCGGGCGGGAGACTTGCCCACACCTCCTCGGGGACCATGTCGGCGGTGGCTCGAGGATCGCGCGTGAGACTCACGTGGGCGAACAGTCGGAATAGCTGGCTCTGCTTCTCTTCCTCGAGAAATGCATTTTGGAGGTCGAAGTTGGCGATCTCGTTGAGATAGGCGTGGTGAAATGTCGCGAATTGAGGGTCATGACGCATCATCTGGTCACGCACCGAATCTGGCGCATCTCCTGGAGGAAAAAGTCAGGTCAGCAGCGTTCTGAAAGTGTTAACGGCGACAACATAGAGGAACGTACCATTGGCTGCATTACTGGCACCTCTGCGGGCAAACCTAGGTGTCCATCGTCTCTCGTGTCCTGAGTTGAGACTCTGGTCACCGATGTCGTCTCGGAGTTTGGAATACAGCATGGCCTCGTCCTCCGAGAGGGTCGCCCCACGATACCGACGGAAGATTGGGATCTTCAACTTGGACGCTTTCCAGCGGAGGGGCGTGCAGACCATGTAGGATGGCGGACTCGATCCAAATATTGCTGAGGCAGTTGTCAAGCTCGGCGCATCGAAGGCGTCGTCATGCAGGGCAAGGGCGAGGATCGTGGAAACAGCACAGAAGAGGAGCTTCCTGGTGGGAGTGAAGAAAAAGATGGTCCTACAAAAGACTGTCAGCACGCGCAACCGGATGCATCAAATCACAAGGAACCACCTACGGCCTAGGCTTGTTATCGGCCCCCTTGTGATGTATGAACTTGATGGCCATGGCCGGGATGCACCGTCCGGTCACGGGGTGCCGCACGATCATCATTAGAATGTCTTCGTAACAGAGGGCCTTGGGACGCCCGCGTCCCATGGTCTCCTGCGTGAGAAGGCCCTCAACTAGGTTGGCTTTCTCATCGGAAGACAGCTCAGGATCTGCACCATTTTCCGCGGAAGACGAGTGGCTAGTCTTGTGGCCAAAGAGTTCTTCCAGAGAGTTGTCTTTTGGCTTCTTCCGCTCGCCATCCACCAGCTCGGCAGGTCGTGCTCCGGTATAGCACAAGAGCTGGTAGCAGCCGGCTAGACTGATGCGATGCCGTTCACCGGGGAAGATCGAGGTGTCGAAGGCGATGTTGAACGTCAGAATGACACGCAGGTTGTCCACGTTGAGCACCGGCTTGCCATCGATGTTCGGTGGGCGATGGCCAAACCGAGGGATGCAAACACGACGATAATACTGGCTGTGTATTAGCATAACGAACAAGTCGGTTGGATCGGGCAGCCAGCTGGTGATTAATGCCAATATGCGCCCGAACGGACAAGCCCCAACAGTCCAACACACCTTGTACACCTCCTTGGAGTGGTTCCTGTCCATGTACCGTCCGTTGACAGTCGTGTAGAGCTGCTGGAATTGTCGAATATACTCCTCGACGCTGCCCCATGATGTGACGTTATATCGTTCGCACATGTAGAGGACGAAGTCCTGCGTCGTTTCGCGTTTGAGATTTTGGGTCGTTGCTTTCCAGTCGCCAACTTCCAGATCGGTGCAGTACCTGAAGTAAGGGGAGTCAGCAAATACAGCAATTGCGAAGAGGGTTTCAACAAGATAGCTCTGCGTACCGCAGCCATTTTCTAAATATGCCGCTGACATTGATCTCGGTTTCACCAGAGTACTTGGGCTTGATGAAGAGAACGTCGGTCAACTGCGCCCGGTGCGCAGCGTGCTCTTCAATCGAGAGCGTCGGCTTTTGCTTCGCCGCTCGCCTCTCGGCCTCCTGAACAGCAAAGCTTTGAAGAAAGGCGGCGTTGTTCTTGTGTAGACCGCCTGCGGCCGCAGATCGCGGTGCGGTCATCGTGTTGGTGGACATCTGGTCGAGAGGGTAGACGGACCACAATCAGCGATGAACCGTCTCGAGCGAACGTGGATGGGGGAGTAGAGGGCGTCGAAGGCAGAGGCAACGCTGCCACTTATACACTGAAGAAGCCATGTCAGTTCGGGTACGGCTATTATGGGCGACAAGGGATGGGTCCATTGTGGACGACGACAAACAGAAAGCAGATGCGTTGGGTGTCGAAATTAGAACGCCCTTTGTGGTGACGAAGGCAGAAGGGGGACCGAAACTGGGGCCCCGGCTGGGTACGCCCTGACAGCCCCGCCATGTCAGCCTGGGCGCGTGCAAGTATATAATACCTGCCCCGCGACCTCTGGTCGTTGGACTCCCCGCACTGCTGGCGCCGCCTAAAATGGCGACACTTTCCGCCCGATTTGGCGGTCCCAGCAGCGCTTTCTCGGTTTAAGCAATAATAATTATTATTTCTATATAAAATATTTTTAGTATCTTTTCAAATTACATTTATATCATAGTTCCAGTTTCAATCACTAAGGTAAATTTTTTTTTTTAAATTCTTATTTTTCTTAATTCTCTTCCTAGTTATATAACTTTTTTTCTTCGGCCCAGGCCTTGGGTAACCTAACTATTTATAGGATTAGGCGTTCCTGTAATATATTATAGGCTCCCTAGCCTATCTTAAATAGTAGTGAGGAACAGAGGTGAAGAAGTTCGGTAGAGTGGTAGGAGGTATCGTCATTCATTATATATACTAATACTTAGGGAGTAGGAACATCCCTCTCTCCCCGAATCTCCCCTTTTATCTAGAGAGCGGTATAGGTTGGGATACCACCTGGTTCCTGATCACGGGGTTGAGGCTATGGGATTATACAATCGAGAGTTATGTGATACTCGTCCCTGAGTCATCAGCACCTCCGTTACACCATCCTTGTGGCCTGTATTAGTTAGGTACGTTTGTAACATGGACCCGGGGTCGGGCCGTAGGGCATCCTTCATCACTCTACTATTTTCAGAAGTAAGATGACTGATTCCATCCTCTTGATCACACGTCATGTTTATAGGTAAGTAGTTATCGGAATAAGGAGCATAGAGGTTGAGGCTGGCAGAGAAGTGGAGCTATAGCCAGTTATCTTGTGTGGATTGAAGCTTTTAAAACCGAGTCAACACGGTCTCTCTCTACCTATGATGGCTCAATCTACTATAAACCCCGAAGGCAGGACGTAGCTTCACTTGCCCGTAACCTGCCTATGCTGGACAAGGCGAGGTACAGTAAGGGTTCCTGGACTCTGCGGAACCTCCGAGGAGGCAGAGCGACCCGTTTAATCGGAACCACAAAGTAAAGAGTAGGCCGAGCAGCCTAATTTACTGAGTACCTAATCAGCTGTGGTAATTAGCAATCAGCTCGGACTTCGGAACTTACACAAAGAGCGAGTCTCTTCTTGATGCTAAGGCCCAGGAAGAGAACCCTTAGATCTCAAGCTGGAACAGTGATGGTGCTCCCGGTGTCAACAGCCGCGGCCATTGTCCTTAACCCAGGGCAGGGAAGCGTCTATCAACTTGGATTAGTGGCTTTGGCTGGAGGAGGATGAAAAGCCAATACTGACTGAAGCACACACACAGCGCTCGCGGACCACCCCCACCCCCGCACTACGGGAAAGGCATCGGCAGCCTGGCAACAAGAGCAACATCGGCTCTTCCGACTCGTGAAACTGTGAGAGAAATGTGACCCTTGTCGACCGGAACTCTAGGCCATCACAAGCCAGTCGAAGGACGGACAACTTTTCCGAAGCCAGATAAAACGATAGAGCGTTTGGCACTAGCTCATCTCAGACTGGTGAAGCTCGGAATTACCGAGTCTCAGACTGAATCTACGGTTTCTACTTGGAATAAAAATGAAGAACATTGTCAGAAAATAATAATAATAATAAAGAGCCTCACCTCCTGAATCTCTAGAGCATATCGAGTATTGAACAATCACCACACGACGTATCCAGGAACCGACTTCTCAAAATGTGTGTAATTGTCTAGCCTTAGACTAACTATTCTTCGCACAGCCAGCCTGTCTGTCGCTGACCTATGTTTATGTAGGGCGACCAAACTTGTTCTATATGCAGATTATATTTCTCCCTATTCTATCTCCACGGCGCATGCGATGCTTGAAAAGGGCATCAGCTGGGAGTATCGACAGGTCAATATGCTCAAAGCTGAGACTCGAGTGCGTGGTTTTCCCGACCGAACTGGCCTAGCTACCCATATGACACTCTGTGCTAAGTCTTGCGCAGACTCCTGAGCACCGAGAAGTGCACCCCTTTGGCAAGGTTCCCGTCTTAGATGTGGTGAATGATCGAGGAGAAACAGTGCTTCGGATTCGTGGTATGATCCCCAGTTCGTTCGTTCGTATGCCCCCCAAACGCAGAGAGTGCGACAAATTGACCCAATGCCCAAGTGAGTCGTGCAATTGCCCGCTATATTGCCATTGCTTTTTCCGACAAGGGCAATTATTTGATGCCGAATACCAGCGATTTGGAGGCCACGGCTTCTTTTGAGGATGCTGCTTCAATGGAAGTCTGCTATTTCTCAACTTCGGCATGGAGATACAGCGCAGACATCATCATCAAGCCGTAAGTCACTCAGCAGATGCCAGCCAAATGGCCATACAAACCACTCACTCACTACCTTTGATTGATTAGCAAATTGGGCATACCCCGCGTAGACGAAAAGACACTGCAGGAGATATGGGGTGAAGTAAGTGACGCCATGAAGGTTATGGATGGCACCTTGTCCAGGCGCATATACCTCGCGGGCTCAGAATTCACGCTCGTTGATATTTGGACGATGCCGTGGGTGTGGTTACTCATTGATTTAAAGGGAGGCGCTGATGCGCTTTTCTCTGGTCTGCCGCACTTGCGCCAGTGGTGGGAGACAGTGACCTTGAGACCAGCATCGCAGGAGGCGTACAAGCTGATGAGCGAGGCGTACAAGGTGATGAATGAGGCGTATTAGCTGACTGATGGATGCATGCAGCTCGACTCAATATAAATAAACGCGTCTTGTCACGGCGTATCCGCCTAATTCGTTGCCATGATGATCGAGACCAAACTTGGTTGTTTCGCTGGTAGCCTGTATCGAACTTGATCCTCTCTCTGATTTCTTCCACTTGCATGCGCCAAAGCCAAGCAAGGACGGCAGAAAATGCTACTGCATGTAACTAACTAAACCTAGCTGGTTAACCGAAGGAGCCGGCCGATCCTTTGGCTTTGCCCCGCGATGCGGAGTAGCGATGGATGGATGGTTCCCCGCGGGGTAATTAATTGATATTAGCTTTGAAAGCACATGGCCGGCTCACACTACTTCAGGAAGTGAGACAGACTCTCTTCACCAACCCAACCAACAACTGAGCGTCGAGTCCAAAGCGCCGCCAGCCAGCCATGCCCAGCCAAGAAGATACCGGGGCCGTCCAGCGACCTTTGAGAGGGCTGCGCCGGAAGCGCAACGAATACACTCTCATCGCATGGTATCCCATGTCCGCTGCTCTCCTCTCCAAGATACTCCTAACATCATGAGGGTAGCACCGTTTGCAAGTCTAGAAAGGTCAAATGTGATGGCCATTGGCCGTGTCAACGCTGCACCAAACGAGGCGATGAATGTTGCTATTCACGCTGTGGCAATGTACCAAGTACCACCACCCCAATGGTCACGAGGATGTCTTTGTAAGATTCCCTAAAGACATGCAGCTACTCTTACTCACATGCAATTTGATTCCATCCATCACAGACATTCGGGATGCTCTCCAACGGCTGAAGAAGCAGCAATTGCACCTTGTGGATCGGCAAATTCCATGCGCCTTGCCTCGAATGAACCCGCGCGGCATTCTTCCAGCAGTGGAAGCCTGAACAGCCACCCTCTACCAAGCTCTGAGGTTCCAGTTGGCGACGGCAAGTCACCCCCTGCTCGCCGTTCAAGTTTTGTCGATACTTTTAACTTGGCCAAATCATGTCTTGAAGCCAATGGCATAGTTGGACCTGCAGAGAACAAGGACGACGACATTCAACGCCCAAAAAGGGCACACTCTCTAGTATTGGAAAAGCCGCTTGCTTTCATGTTTGAAGACTGCGTAGAATCGATCCTGGAACTTGGATACGACAAAGCGAGATGGCTGTTTTCCAACTTTGCGGAAACTATTTATCCAATCTTCCCTTGCGTTGACCTTGATTCAGCGGGATGGCTCTTGGATGCACTTTTCGGACGCGCTGCCAGGGAAGCGAACAACCATACAGCACAGTCTCCGCCGCCTATTAGCCTCACCAAGATTGATATCATCAAGGCACTCTTAGGCCTGACTATCCTCGTGGAGGGTGATACTACGAGCCCTCTGGGACGTCATATCCAGCGCCATGTCGATTGGACAGTAGAGAAACTTGTCACTGGCACAGGCCCAGATACAGACGATATTGTCATGGCTACTTTGATGGTGAGGCTTAACCCCCTGACTGATTGACTATTCTTCGACTGATTGTTGTTTGCCAACTGTTAAAAGAGCTTATTCTTCCTCCACAAGTCTGAGCATATGAAGGCATGGCGGCTTGTAGGCTTGGCATCGACAGCGTGGTATGAGCTTGGCCTTCACCAAGCATCCGACGAGAATCACAGTTGTGCTCAAGGTCCACCTTCTCTTTCTCTCAAACGGTTGTTTTCCGCGGTATACATATTGGATCGCACGGTTTCGTTTATGAATAACCTCCCTTGTGCCATCAAGGACCAAGACATTGACGAGAGGTGTTTTGATCTTGTAGGTTGTCCAAACTACGCTTTAGCTGGCTGGCTTCCGGTCATCTAACTTATCATCATCAGGGAGCCTCGGCACCGCTTGTGACGGTGACAATACAGTATTTTCACCTGTTTTACGAAATAGTCGGATCGATAAAAAAGTCGCCGGCCAAGAGTGCCGGGGAAAATCGGCAGTATGAGGAGTATCTCGATTACCAATTGCAGCGCCTCCGAGACCAGTTCCGAGACCTCATAGCAACAGCCCAGTCTCCAGGCTCAACCCAACAAGATAGCGTGCTCATGGATGACCTTGAAACTTTCCTGGCGGTGCGGGTCAACCACGCTCGAATGATGCTACGAAAACCTCTACTTCACTCATACCTAGGAGATCGAGAAAAGCAACGAGCCGCGGCTGTCAGCATCGAGTGCGCCAAAGACACAGTGTTTCTCTGCTCGAGGTTTATTAGCAAACCTACTTCTTATAAATGCCTTCGGGGTGCTTACGAATACTTCCTCGTCTCATCACTGGCGATGATCTTGCTTATTGTTTCGCAAGACCCAAGGACCTACGGACCGGACAGCAGAGAAGCATTCCAAGAGGCGATCAAAATACTTGAGGCTACAGAATTTCAGCATTTTGGATCTCAGAATTTGTGCTTTACTGTTGAGCAACTCATCAAAATTGGAGATCATCTTTATATGCCCAAAGACATCAACGTGTCGGTATCACCAGATTTCGGCGACTTCGATCTGGCGCAGTTCTGGTTCGATCCGCAATGTGCCACGCCAAGTAAGTGTACTCTGTTCAATACCTTACAGTTCTGATGAGAAAATACTGAATTGATGACTAGATGATACTCAAACTCTTGATAATAACATATTCAATCTATTCGGCATAAATAGAAGCTGGCCGGCAAACGTCCGCTACGTTTGAACTATATCTCAGCTCAACCTAAGTACGAAAGGAGAGTCGAATAAAAGATTTGGTCCAACATTGGGCAAATGAATATCTTCTATTATAAGGCTCGTTTGGACAACCTTGAGTAGAGCATGGAATAAAACACATAAGCTTCAAAGAGTAACAACCTTAGTCAAGCCGACCTTGCCTTGATTGATATCCTTGATAGCTCGAACTCCCCCGCTCCGCCCGCCTTTCACAATCTTAATTGGGAATCTAGAAACTACCTCCCGTAGTGTGTCGCAGGAGGTGATCTGCTCGAGCTATTTTACACAAGGGGAGGGTGATGGGAAATAAGACAGGTGATAGGATAAGAAATAAGAATTAGTGATACAGTGGGCCTCAGAAAGAGTCAACACTTCCGGAGTCAACCCGGTGTCACTGTACCTGCACCACATGAAGGCTTCATTTTCAAATAATTCTAGCAAAATCAAATAAATGTCAATTAAATATTTATGTATACCAATCTGTAGCATTTTGAATGGAGTTTCCAATGGCATCTTCAATATTTCGTATACCAGCCACGTGCGCGGATAACGGCCTCCATTCTGTGCTTCATTGAATGGATCAGGTTCTGCAGCACCTCCGGCTCGATTTCTTCCCACAGCTCGATCGCGGCTTCAATGAGCCGCTGCTTTGCTTCCTCGGTCTTTGGCATGTACGAGAGCTCAGGGTATCGCTCACATATCCTTGTTTTGAGGATGGCCCATAGGTTTTCTATGGGGTTGAGATCCGGGCTGTAGGGGGGCCAGTCGATGACCTCCGCCCGTCTGTTCTCGCACCATTCTAGCAGCCAGCTCATCATTAATCGCGATCGAAAAAGGGGTGAATTATCGTACTAGAACCGGCTGTTCCTAGTGACAATGCGAGGAAGGTATTGCTGCAGGCATTCGAGCAGAACTCGCGCTATGACGCCGCCACGGTCCGAGTTCTCATCACCATAAAGAAGGATCATTAGAAGCCGCCTGAGGAAGCTGAAGGCACTGAAAAACATCTGCGAATGCCTCGTTAGAGTCACACGGGTCTGGACGTTCTTTCTAAATAGTCTCTCATGCTAAGAGCTGTCAGGGCGGTCACAATCGCAGTAAGAAAACTGACCGGCTTGCAGAAGCACCAAGTGCGTCTCTGGCCCTCGCCTCGGGCCACGATAACTTCATCTGAGAAGGTCCAAGACTCCCAGAATTCGGGAGACATATGCACATATCTCCTCGCAAACCGTAGCCGCCTTGTGGCCGTTGCATCGCTCAGGAAGGGCCGGATAAGTGACTTATAGTGCATGATGCCTTCCTTCTTCAGGAAGCTTAGAATAGTCCCCCTAGAACAGGTCAGACCAGCTTCTTCGATCAATTCCTTCACTTGGATATGAGGGTCTTGTGCTATGACCCTCAGTATTCGTCTCTTTTCCCGTTCTCCTAGTATACGTGGCCGGCCGGACCTGGGTTGGTCTTGACCACTCTTTTGGT
>VYKG01000711.1:0-17574 GCA_011426275.1 Dactylonectria torresensis
GGCCAATATCATCATTTACCTAAACGGCAGATTTTCGAGAACACCTTCTTCGAGGCTACTGATGGTCTTTACTCGAGTCTCAATGACATGATCTCCTGGTCAATTACTATGCTGGATGCTATACAGGCTGATGCTTCTTCGCACAACAGTATAGTAAAGGAGGCTCAAAGTATCGTCAGCAGCTACATCCCGATTGGGAATACATCATTACGAGAACGATCCTACGGTTATGGATGGTTACGAACACAGTTGCCAGGCCCGGTCGGGCTGATCGGAGGCAACGCTAAGCTGTGGACCATCCATAAGAGTCCAATACTGGGAACCAAAGACCGACCAGCCTTGATGCTCTATCACCAGGGAAACACAGTGGGCTACCAATCATTCATCGCTTTGTTTCCGGACACAAATTCTTCTGTCGTGGTTCTTACCAACTCGTTCGGCGTCAGTGACGCTGCGGACTGGATCTCTCGCGTTGTCATACAAGCGCTTTTTGAACTAAAAGATAGCCAAGACTATGTTTCACTGGCTAAGGAAGCCAATCGCTTGACAATTGCAAACTATGAGTCGCTTAGGCTCGAGATTGTTGCCATGCGAGAGGGGTGTACGGAAAGGTCGCCAGCTGAACTCAAGTCATACACGGGCACATATGTCAATTGCGGAAAACAGTTTTCAATCGACATCATCCTCCGCCCAGGGTTCAACGATCGTCTATCACTGCGGTTCCAGGGCTTCGAGGATCAGACGTATGAGCTGCGACACCTTTGCGGTACCGCATTTGAATGGAGCCTCGCTCACGATGAATCCAAGAAGAGGGGGAGGTATAACAACGCTGAGTCATCGGCGGTTCTTTTCAACTTCACGGTAGATGGGATGCGCTTATATTGGGCCAATGATCCTATCTTTCCGGAGCACAAATTGATGTTTGAGAGGCATGACAACAGTTGGCCAGGAGATGACACAATCCAACGTCCTGTTTGTTGTAGGTCGACGGACTGTTCCTTGTGTGCTGCCGTATCCTTGGGATCCGCGAACCAGTGTCCATGGACGTTTTCGAGCCAGCATGGGTTGGTTTAGCCACATACTGCCAGTAGGCGTGTCTTACGAAGGTGATCCGTCTATGTGACTTCTGGGCTGTTATATCGAAATAGATGTTGTTTCATCTGACATGGCCGACGGATTGAGTCGGGCTTTGCTATTTCCAGTTCTTTTGTAACTACCTACGCTACACTAAGTAACTCATTGCTTTCCTCTGATGTGAAAGGCAGAGATCACCCAGACTTAGATAAAGATCAATCACCTTCTTGCCCACTTCATTTTTGAGCTTCTGAAATTGTTCTTAATGTCATTAAAATGAAAATTGTCTGATTAACTAGAATATTTGATTTATTTCTAGCTAGCTGCCTAGTTGCTGCTCTGACCCTTCTTTTGTCTGTTTTGTTTTGCTGGTCCTGTCCGACCTCGCTCCGCTACGCATCCCGCCTACCCTACAGCATCCGTCACTTCGGGTGGTGGTGTTGTTCTTGTCCCCCCGCCCAACACAATAGTAAGAGACGGATTGATGGGTATAGGGGAACCTCAGGTATATCTATATGTTGCTAGGTATTTTATCTATTTTTTCCTATTATTATCTCCCCTCCCTCAACGGTTTCGACTCCGACGGCGGCTTCGACTTGCATCGCGTCGATCCCGACGCGGAGACAGGCTTCGGTCCCTCCTATTCCTCCTAACCCTCGACCTGTCCCGGTCTCTTCCTCTCTCGCGGTCCCTGTTTCGATCTCGGTCTCGTCGATCACGATCACGATCCCTGTCCCGGTCATGACCCCGATCCCGATCCCTTTCCTCTCGGTCTCGGTCCCGATCACGGTCCCTATCATCTAGGTCGCGGTACCTATCCCGGTTGCGATCCCCGTCCGTGTCCCCTCCCCGTTGCCGGCTCTGGCTGCGGGACCGACTTCTCCGCCGGTCATCTCGGCCTCCAGGCATATATCTGGCAATGTCTTCCGTGGTCCAGCGTCGGCGTGTTTCGGGAGATCCCTCACCACTGCTCTTCCTGTCGTCAAGTCCGGGAATCGGGAGGCCCTTATTACCATCGACAGTCGGGCTGGAGGGAAGATGGCGTTTTTGGCCGAATTACAAGGGAATCGGAAAAGGGCAGAAAATATGCGATGAAACCAAAGTTGTACAATCTAGGAAAATAAAAGTCCCGTGTCTTCCAGCAGCTGGAACAGCTGTTGAAGCTGATGATGGTGATCCTCATCCTCTCTGTCTCTCGAAAAACCCCTCTATCCCTAGGATGTTGAATCCCTTGTCCCCATAACCGTCCTAGCCCTCCGTCCAATCTGCCCCGCATCAATACAGAGAGAACATATTTACCGTGATACCAAAAATCCCAACTTCATCCTGCTCACTAGTCTTCCATTTGCGTCCTGATCCCACTAGCTGGTATCAAAGGATCTAAAGCCGAGACGGCCAACTCAACTCTCCTATCCTTTTCAAAAGTTCAACGAGTTTTTCCTCGCTGAACTCCGCCTGGATAAATTTCACGATAGTGTTGATACCGCGCGAATTATCCATCGAATTCCGCATCTTCACCTTCTCGTGAAATGACCCACTTGGTGCTCGTACCTTGTCCTCCTCCTCCTCCTTCCCCTTCTCCTCATTTGCCGAACCAGGTGTCTGCAAGACAAGCATAAGTAGGGCCTCTGAACTCTTTGTTGGCACGACGCGAACGTCTGTCTTAACCGGCCTTTGAAATTTGAAACAGTGGAGCTCTGTCTCCGAGAATCCATCATCCGGATGAGACTTCCTGATAAACCTCCCAAATAACGCTCCCTGGCTAGTGAGCTGAGCTAGTACGGGAAGCCGCGCTAGTCGCTCGCGTAGGCCGGGGTCAAAGACGCAAATAAAAAGCTCAGGCAGACGATGTTAGCGCCCTGAAAGGTTGGATGCGGGATTACTTACCTGCTCCGCTTTTAAGGATTTACTCGCGTCACCTGCTATATCTTCGAGGGACTTTTTGACGGATGATGGAATGTTCTTAATCCATATCTTCACCTAAAAAGAGGTCAGTACATGAAAAAGGCAGGTGCTGCAGTACTCACCTCCTCCGTATTGTCGGCATCCTTCATGGCTTTTTCTTGTTTGTCGGTAGTCATGGTGACGGCAGAGTGATGGGTGAAGAGTATGGAAATCACGGATGCCCTTGGAATGTGAGATAGCGGGGAAGCGTGGTTTTATAGACGAGAACCCTTGTCTAGAGTCGCAAGAGCCACGTTGTTTGGGGTTGGATTACGCCTGGCAGCCTCATCCAAAATTTCTCGGTCGTAGATCAGGGGCGGTGAAGCCGCACTGCTAGGATTGTTGGGCATTAATATTTTGGCTTACCTTATGAAAACTATGTAGGCGTGCTTGAGAGTTTTGAACAGCCGTTGGTAAGAAGCTTGGATGGTGTAAAATACTCAATCAATTACATGGAATAGCTGCCTTAGCTGGACAACCATAAATTCCCTTTAAATTGCAGCTTCCACAGTCTACAGATCGATGGTTTCCCCTTCCTTCCTCGAGTTGATGTGATGCTGTCCACAATAGACCGAAGCCAAAGCCGTGAGAGAGGTTGGGAGCAAGCATCGGCCTTCCTCATTACCCTCGGTCTAGTGTCTAACAAGTGTGGACGTGGGTGAGTCCGGACGTGCGCAGTGGATGAGGCTGAGTTAGTTGGAACAAGGGCCAGGCCAGGGTGCATATCTCTTGGCGCGGTACTGTGTCAGGGCTGGGTTCCTTGCGCTTTCTGACAATTCATTCACACTGCTTGGAGTGGGCGTTAGTATGGCAAGGGTCTTTTGTCCGTGCTGACCGCAAGTGTGATTCAACCTGCGCCGCGGGGTGCTCTTTGGAAGCCCCGGGGCCAGGGGTCATTGAAGGGAGGGGCATAGACCGGTCATTTTTCCTGGAGAGGGGGTGCTTCTAGGCAAAGGAGGCTCTTGTTCCGTTCCTAGACGGGTCAAGCGAACAACAACTCCTTACTATGTTCTAAGTCCAGGCTTCGTACATGGCTTTTGAACTCAATGCGCGACGAAGCTTGGCTTTTTTGACCCGCCCACCAGTCGCTGCTAGTGCGGAGACGGTTCGACTCTGGTTTTATTTTCTGGGAAGAAACAGGAGGGCCTCTCAACCAACAAGGACCACCCATCACTCCAGGGACGCACTGATGGGATACACTGCCCACCTAGCTGTGGCATAGACCAGGAGGGATAAGTCAGGATCAAGTGCATAACGTTGTTTGGTTCTGGTAGTGATACTGATTGTTTACGCTGTGCGCGTGAGTTTGCTCGAGAAGCACGGCTTGATGCTAGTATATCGGACCCGAGGCCACCAGATGAACTACGGGTACCATGGCACACTCTCTGCTCAGTGGCTCGCCTTGTGCCCTTGTTGTAGGTCTCCGCCCCAACATGATCCACTTGATTCACCGACTGGGTCACACCCATTACAAGGTCTGGAACAGCCTCCCAGACTGCCGACAAAGCCGCCCTGGCCTTTTCTGCTTAACAGAGGCTCGGTAGCTACCATGGATCCCCAGAGCTACATGAATGGAGAGTTTGAACCTGGTTTCTAGGTTTGGGGATTACACTAGCTGAGCAAGGTTGTCCAGAGCGCAGGCTTAGACTGTTAGAATATAACACTCACATCCAAGCTTGGATGTATTTCGGGGCTGCCAAATGAGTCATGGACTGAATATGAGGTGCCGGTGGAAAGAACCAACCTGGATGGGGATACGGGCGCCACTGTGTTAGTGCGGCTGAACGGCGTGCCTAGCGATGGGCGGTTGCGTGTCCACCATTAGCCCTGGTCGCGTAGTCGAGGGGAAGGGCCGCCGTCAAGGAGACAAGCCATCTCTGACAAACAAGGGTATCCGCTGTCTGCAGCCCGGTCCCCTGAATACCACTGATGGACTGTCCTCCCTGGAGGTTGTGACTTGCATCAAAGCAACCGCATAGGTTGGCACTGTAAGGCCGTTGTGTAATGATGCCCAACGACAAAGCAGGGTGCCCATTCATAGGGTAGACGACGCAATTGCTTTTGCTAACAACACCGTATTGGGGGGCACTAGCTCGCTCTGCCGTCAACTCGGCCGCAATGCAGTGCAGGGGAGCCAAGGGTTTCATGTATGAGTAGAACAGCGAGGCATCTAAGCCGCCGTGAAGTTATTGTGGCTAGGTCTCACTCACCATTCTTCTATTGAAAATAGTTTTATTATTCCGAACTCAACTATTGACGATGTGTCGGGCCGACAAGTAGCAGCAAGCCGAGAATTAGCACCAAGCCGAAGAACCAAAACACCTTCGTTCATATCATAGGATCGTCAAGTGGGAGGCGATCTGGCTTCGACACGATGACTGCTGGTCTGGCATAATTATGGGATGTGATGGACCCAATACGGCTAGGATGATCAGGGACTTCGGGCCCTAGTCCGGCACCCGAGGGGTCAATCCAACAGGATGCACGACCATTCTTATCGAAATGTCACGATGTGTATTTGGGTAGCAGGGCGTGTATATGGCGTGTGACTGCTATAGCAATATCCTCCTAGCTACTTTAGCATAAAGGATGTACAGGGACTCAGAGCGGAGACTTGACGCAAGCAAGAACATACACACACCCAATCAGATGCCTCACACAATAAGAGCTCGTTACACGAAACTCCGCCTGAACCTCCAACTTGAAAGCCCAGGTGGGAGTGAGTTGGGCCAACGTGCGTGTGTCCGTATCGCGGTCAGTGGACACTGGGACGATCGCTTTCAGATTAAACTTGTGGGGCGATTGTGTCGCCGTTTCTGGGGTCTGGTCTCCACATCAGTCATTTGCAAGCGCCCTCACTATTTCCCTCTGTTTCCTCATGTCCACCCCCTCATGGCAAGCAGGTTCTGCGCACGCGGCAGATATTGCCCAGATCCGCAGACACGACAGGGTCTGGCTCCACTCTCCCTGAAATGTCAATCAGCCGCGGTGGTCGTGGACCTCGCTAGGCACTCCTGTCTTAATGTCACAAGGCGTCCGTCTAGGAAGTAATTGGTTGAAGTTCGAGTTGGTGTCATACCGTGCTGTATATCTAACTGGACAGTCGACAAGAAAGCATCTACGAGGTGAATTAGGTGCGCAATGCGTGATTAGAGTTGGTGTTGATTTTGGTGTATGCTGTATGTATGGCTGAGTGGGAGAAGGGGGGTATGCAAAAATGTGTCGCAACTTTTAGAGCCCCACTAGGTAGTACAGTATTGGTCGGCCGAGTTGCGAAATCAAATCGCGCTATTGATGTAACTGGGCGTTCTTGTCAGCACGCCGTACCTGGGGCGATGTAGTGCGCACAGTCCACGCGCACACAAACATTTCGGCGTGGCTCGCATGGTGATACGTGGAGCCGCGCAGCGAGGCGGACGCTAGTGACGCAAGCTACTCATGCAGCCGACCTCAGGTATCCATGGTTCACTCGGGTCTTGTACCCTAGTCCTTGCTCCTTATCCTGATGTGTGTCAGGGGGGAGCTGCAAGGGCCGGGTCACTCCTCATCGGCCCCACCTTCATCGAGTCAGAAAGGCTGCCCCGTGGGGCAGACCGGCAATGTTTGGTCTGTGCGATCACCCCTGCATGTCATGTCCCCTACTGCAGCCTCTGAGAACGTACCATCACCGTGCACGACCAGGGGCGTACAAAGTAGACTACGAACACAGCCCGTTTTGATTGATGTCCCAACGCTTCCGCCGCGGGCCGGCCATCCCGTGTGGAGCCATATGCGTCAAGTCCGAAGCCACGTCAGGATCACTTAACAATTCGCTAGCGTTCATGCCACCACCTGTCACCTGTGGTGGCTGCCATTCACTTCGTTGCACTGCGTGAGGGGTGGGTAGTTTGATAAGCTTCAAGACACCATGGTTGCAGACTAGACTAGCCCCCCGTGGCTTCGCTTGCTATTCGTCATCTACGTAGTATTGTCCCCAACATAAGAGAAGATAACAGAATGTCCAGGCAATAGTGAAGCTGAGTTGGGGATGTGTTGCTGAGGTGCCTGACCCCTCCCACGTGCACGTTGCGTAAACAAGGCCGCCAATCATCGCAAAGACGATTTATGTCCGAGACGCCATAGGAGGCCGCTCTTGAAGAGTGGCCAGGCACTCTGGGGGAGTGGCGGTTCTATTCAGCTAGAATCCATAGTCACGAGAAACATCAAAATATTTCATGTCAGGAAAGTCGATGCAGGGGTCATTACATTTGGGCATCGTTGAACAAAACTACAGGCGCTGACACTTGTGACAACCCCCGTTTTTGAAAGCCGTTGACTCCACTGAGGGGGCCTCAACAATTCCCGACAGACGAGCCTCTGCGGACTACATTCTTGGGCGACCCATGGGCTCATCCATTCCAAGATGTCGAGGGCTAAGGCAAGGCATCCGCACTAAAGTTGCATGGAACAGGCCCACCAACGTACTGGCAATCCCTTGGTGTTGGTTTGGCATGTAGCCAGGCCGGGCGACCGTTTTTGAGGCCCAAGAAGCCACTACGGCGGACTGATTCTTGCGCGCGCTTCAGTGCTTCCCCGCGAGGGCACACAGGGGTAATTTTATCGTGTTTTGGACAGCGAATGACTCATCGATGCCCCAGAACAAGGAAGTAGACCACTCGATATTGGCAACGCATGCCTCGCAAGCGACGTCAAACCGCATGCCGGCCTCTGGAGTTGTACCTCGATTCTTGCGTACAATGATTTGCTTTGTCCAAGGTTCATTGTACTGTAAGAAGTCACTACACTTATGTGATAGATGTCTTGAGCGGCTGTCGTGTTCCTCAAACCTTTGGCGATCTTTCGATGGACTAGTTTGTCGGTTGCCTGGGCGGTGTGGCCAATGATGAATTTAGTACAGACCCAGTTTCCCTTAGCATGTACGAGTTTGCGACGTCCTTTAGACCAGTGATTGACCGGTTGGTTGGTCAATGCTTGATGTGATCGAGGAGAACACCTAGCCATGAAGGCTACCTGGAGGCTACAGCCTGGTCACTGCCGTTGGGAGTTAAAAGCGCGATGATTTCTACTTTCATGTCAACACAAGCTGCACGATACACTCGACACTAAGGGGTCGAAGGCACACCAGCTTTTTCCCGTACAGGCGGTGGATTGCTATCGACCTTAGTCTCCCTATCTTCTTTCCCTCCTTCTATCACAATGCTAGACCTGGAACCTGCTTTCAGGGCCATGACAGATGACATACCTACCAGCGAGGTAGCATCTCTGGTCAATACTCAGTCGGAAACTCTTACAAGGGAAGCCATAGCCACAGCACCGGCTTCGACCACGCAGAATGGGTCCAATACCCTAACCAGTGAAATGGGCGACTATATAGTTAACCACTCACACTTTATGTTTCTCTTGGCCGACTTCCTGGCGAATGGTCCGCATGTACAAGAGGTAGTTGTCCATGCACATGAGCAGGCAAGGCGGGATAACCACGTCTCTGATACATCTTCCCTCGTGCTTATTGACCTACATTTAACAAAGTTACGGTAAGATAATCCCCTCAGTCTCACATGCTCACACAATGATACCCACCTATCGCTCAACAACGTGGTGTGACTACTGTACCCGGAAACATGGCTAACACACCTAAAAAGCCAAATCTGTGACCTCACCGGGAGATACTCCAATGAGGTGAAGAGAATTTGGCAATCAATTGGTCATGCGCCGAATCCGAGCAGCCTTAACACGCCAGGCTCAAGCCCGATTACTCCTCCTACGACGCCGTAAAATCTAATAACCGGCCCGCGGCCGCCGATAACCTAAGCTATCCGCGGTGATAATGCAACAGAGGTGGTTTATCCGGAAGCATACGCGGATCATCAGTGCAGCTCAATTCACTAGCTAGCCTTCGGTCTTCAATAGACTACAGCTTCACATGCACCTTATACCTCATCATCTTCGTAATCCTCTATTCTCCATTCTCATCTTGCCATTCAAACAGTCATTTTATATACCGAAAAGGAATCGCCGAGGGCGTTCTAGGTGTCATTGCGGAGACTGATGCGGGCGTTCATGCAGAGGATTAACAGCACTGGAACATCACTGGAGCCTGGAAAGAAGCTTTCGCCCTCATATAGCAATACAGAAGACAGTGTAATCGCTTTTTTCTGGTTGGAACAGCGTCTCTAGAAAGCATGTCCCGTCATTCCTCATTCCCTTTAAACCATTTCTGCAACCCCTTCCCCCCCTGGACCTCGCTAAGCCCAAATGCTTGAGCAATCAGCCCGTTGCCATTCCCACAGGCTGTGAGGTTAAACTCGTAATGCATTTCGAAGATTGCCGCATTACGCGAAGTAGCTCTTCCACAATACGCCCTCTAGGTCTTCTAATTGTTCCGATGTGAAATACTACGCACGGTTAGCAACCTGCTCTGCTAATGACCCCTGCCATCTTGTTTTAGATGACTTGAGAGACACGTACCTTTTGGTCCACGGCCCAGCTATCCTGCCTCATCTTCTTGAACTCGCTTAAAACCGTCTTCGTCGCCTTGCCCACCACTCCAGAATCACCCGCCGCTCTCCTCGCCAAGTTTGCCAACACTTCGGGCATCCACTCGGGTGGCGGAGTCGCATAGGGGAAGGCCTCGATCAAGGCACCCAGTCCTAGGACTGCCGCATGTCTTCTTGTGATTTGCTTGTGCACCTCTACTGGAGTCTCTATGCCAGGAACCTGGCGTCCACGCTTTGGCATTGGGTTGTGCCGCAGCTCATCCTCGAACCGAGTCTTGAGGTGCGCAATCATAGGGTCACGGATGCGTCGAGGCGAGCACCGAATCATGCCAGCTAGTGTAGCAGAGGCGCAGGACCGCACCTCGGGCTGCGAGTCGCCCAACATGTCCGACGCGGCATTGAAAAGGAGGGCTCGCTGGGCACTCCGCGTCAGGAAAATCCGCCTAAAGTAGATCGCCTGCATGTTGACCAGCGCCTGCAACCGCTGATGCCAGCTAGCAGCCGTCTTTCCGATGCGGACGAGCGCCGCGATGAACTCGGCGTCCTCACCGTCTCGGAACGGAATGTTGGGGAGATGGTGGTATACATGGCAGGCATGCTTCATCAGCTCGGGGTCTTCCTTGACATCCATCATGTGCAAAAATTCTTCCATGAATGGCGCTGGGAAGAAGGGTACAAGCTGGGTGCACTCATCCGATGAGAGGGTGTTGCCGAGCCATATAAGCACCGTCTTGGACCCGGACGTGTATGAACTGGGCGTCTGCTGGCCAGGAGTTCGTTCGTGGCGCCACTTTTCCAGCCGACCAAACACTTCTTTGATGGTCGATGAAAACTCTTTAGTGGGTTGGTAAGGCCGAATACCGATAGACGAATCTGCCTTGTTCTCGTCCAAGAGTGTGCTAACATTTTTGAAAGACTCATGGTAACGTGTCCCGTAGATCACTGACAGAACGCGCCCGATTGCCACACGCACCAACTTGTACGGGTGATCAATGTGTGCCAAAAAGTCGTCAAGTATTGGTGCCTCGTGACGAAAGTGCCAGCTAAAATGAGTGATCATGAATTCTAACAGCTGCACCTTCGAGGACTCCTTGAAGGCAGCGTTGGATGACATGTCTAGGCGGAACGAGCGCAAGGCGTCCACGATCTCGTGTGATCGCCGAGGATCCTTTGAGTTCAGAATCAAACCGAGACAGGCTAGCCAATACTGCAAGTTTTCTGGTGTCAAATCATCTGCAAAAATCTTGAGCAAGAATGGCGCAGCAAACTCCCAAACTCGGTTTCGAATCTCGGGGGGATCCTCGCTAGAGCCTGCAAGTAGCGCACCCAAGATCTCCGAGGTGGCTCGGTGCTGATGCTTGTCGTTACCATCACCATACACCTCTGTCGTCAACTCCTTGATGTCGTCCATGGTCACGGTAGTCTTGCCGTAGTGCATTAAGTCAAAAACGCGCATCAGCAGGCGGACGTTGCTCAGGCGGAACGTATCTGTGAAAGCATCCTGCGGCTCTTGCTTGAGGTACTCAAAGCAATGGGAGAACCATTCACGCGTCACTATTGCGCCAATCTGCGCCCTAACGGCAGTTTCCACCTCATCGTAGGAATCAAATGGCAGAGGCCCAGCGCGGAATGCCGTAAACTTCTTTCCCCATACCAACCAGCCAGGGTGGTCGGAATCAACCATGAATTCTGCGCCATCAGGCTGCTTGAAAGATTCGAGGAAGCGCTGAGTAAATGCCGCATCCCCCTTCTCCACGGGAATTGCAACCCTGTTCCTTTCTACAGTTTCCTCAAGAAGGTAATTGCGATACTCATGGCCATATACTGCGCGCATATTTACTGTGTTCAAGACAGAAGCAAACGCATTCAGATAATACCCTCGGAGACGCGGGTGAGGGTCGTTTGTCCCACGGGCAACTAGGTCAACAAACTCGGCAGGTGCTACACCTACGAATCGAAGACACAAGTTTGTCGCAAAAATAACACAGCACCTAGCGATCTTCCAGTGCGCACCCTTGGCCAGTTGTGTAAGCTCTAGGCCGAGGCTAGCTTTAGAATCCTCCACTCTGCTTCGGCGCTGGAGGATGAACTGATGGCGGGATTTGATTGCAGCAGAAGCGTCATCTGCTGGTTTGATCGTGCTTACAACGGTATCGTCCACGATGATCATCCGCTCAAATGGCTTCCCAAAATCAATCAGTGTATCTAGCGCAGAAGATCCTAGGTTCTGGATGGACGGCTTGTCGATGCCAGCCGTCTTGATGTACAGGCGCATAGTCTCAGGAGCGAAACGCCAGTCTTTGAGCAAAGTCTTGATCAGGGACGTGAACAGCAAGGTGTACATGCCTCCCTTGATTCGATCATGATCATTTGTCTCAATAGCGAGTTTGAGCTTCTCCAGGATGACTGGGATCACCAAGGGTTCGCCTCCGATGAGTGCCTGTAGTGACGAGTGCTGGGCACTTTGTGCCACCTGCCGAACATCGGCGTACAGCGACAAGCAGGACTCGGCAAGGTCGAGTAAAAGTTGCTTGTCCAACTCGCTCTTTTGCCTTGCGGAGGCGTTGTGCTTTCGGCGCAGGAGGTGGTATGCCTCGGCTCTCTTGATGAGCAAAGGGCG
Organism: Dactylonectria torresensis; assembly: GCA_011426275.1. Lineage (NCBI taxonomy): Eukaryota > Fungi > Ascomycota > Sordariomycetes > Hypocreales > Nectriaceae > Dactylonectria > Dactylonectria torresensis. Next base: position 12,136 of record VYKG01000711.1, read on the forward strand.
TGGATATACCTTTCTGAGACCTTTGATCCTGAAGGCAGAGATGTCTGTCTTGTACAGTATCAGATGCCTTTCAAGAAGGTGGGCAGAATGTTCATTGCCAACATCGGTGATCCAGGTCCGGTAGGCCGCATACAGCGCGGTGAAGCAATTAACGTCGTCCTCTTGATTCTTGCTAAGAAAGGAGTGTGTCTTTGTGAGGAGATGACCGAGCTCGTCCCGCAGGTCATGAATCTTGCCGTAGGCGGGATGGCTCGATTTAAGGACATACGCTGCCTTGTAGCGGAACTGAGGCCGGAGCTCTTCGTCTTCAGCAACTCCGGCAAGTGGGTCCTCTTCCTTGTCCATCATCATCTCGTCTTCGTCCCCAGCATCGTGCTCTTCAACGGTAACGCCGTTGATCACGCCTGCGGCGCGCTCTGGGTCAAACATGGTGGCCATTCCAGATATAACCAAGCCGATCTGCTGCATAAGCCTGGATACCTCGTCGGACCATTTTTTATTCTTTCCCTTCCTGCTCACCGGCGGGTTGTCGCTCATCAAAAGCTCCAGTTGCGCTTTAGCTGACCTAGTCTGCGACGCGAAGAGTTCGACGGCGAAATCGATCTCGGCAGGGGAAGGCTGGTGCCAACGGATGGTGAGATCGGCTGGCGCAGTGGTCTTGCCCCAATCGTCGACATCGATACCACGCTTAATAACTTTGGGTTCAAATAGTGCGTAATCGATGGGGTAGGTGTGGGTCAAGTTCAGGAGGAGATGGTGGATAAAGCTGGAAATGAGGATGGTGGGCAGGCCACGGCACTTCTCTTGCATGTACTCCGCAATACCTAGGAGTTCTTCCTTGTACTTGAGTACCTCGCTGCCAACATGGACAATAGCCACTGCTAGCATGCTGACATACCACACCAAAGCACGGTCTCGGGGCAGGTAGTCTGTCCCGCTGCTTCGATCTGAAGCGGCGTTGTTGAAGTCGATTTCGTTGCGAATACTGACGACTAGCATAGGGATAAACATCTTCAAGGTTTTCTCCGGGTTCACTTTGCACAGTGCGTTGAGAATCCAGGCCATCGCATCCCTAGCCTGGTGGACGACATGGCTAGAAACAAACGACGCAACTTTCTCTAGAGCCATGTCAAAGAGCTCCGGCGATAACGACATGAATAAAGGTGACAAAGCCGCAGGTAGGGCATGAATGACATAACCTTCCGGGGTACCTCCTCGGACTTGATTGGCGTCCGGCAGGTTTTCGAGGAGGGTAAATACCTTACCCAGGAGAGTCAAGATGAACTCTCTAAATCCGGTGGTTGAGGATCTTAAAATGTTGGCTTCGTCCTCATCGCTTAGCTCGTTATTGTAGTCAATCTTGACATCCTGGCCGTCCCGCTCCATACGGCCCATCTCAGCCTGAACCCACTGCATAGCCAGCGTTGTGTCGCGAATGTGGCTGCCTTCTTTGCTCAAAGTTACCATAGGAATGCTGAAGGCGACACTCTGAATAAAGTTGAGAGTATACTGTGTCTTGTTAAGGTCATTGGCATCGATACCTGGGAGGGCAAGAGCCAACAATGCGGGGATGTGACAACGGTATCCCTTGAGTTTGGACATGACGTTTGCAATCATCTGCAGTCCTTTCAGACTAGAGGCGGTTCTGTGGACTGCAACCGAGCCCTGGAGACTTGGGTAAAAGCGCTGCAGAGCCCCGGGGAAGACCAGATCAGGCTCAAGGTAGGCAAGGCCCTGCAAGGCCCTGCAGTAGTAATACGATACCCTCGTGCTTTTCGAGAACATGCCCATGAACATGACTTCCTTCAGGGATAGCACGAACCGCCTCTTGAGATCATCGTTGATTCTGCGCTCCTGTGGAATATCGAGCTCACCGCTCTGCTCGCGATTCCATCGCGAGACGAAAGCCTCAGTCAGGTACAACGTGAGCTGTCCTAACATGGTAGTCCAGTCGCCTTGGTTGGAGGGGTGGAAGAAGGTTTCGATAGACTCCATAAATCCTTCCAAGCTAGTTATAATGGAGTATTCCTCGCTCAATGCGGCGGGGGAGAGGGAGCTCACAATCAAGCGAGCAGCCATGTATGATACAGGGTACTCCTCCTCATCTTTCCACACGCAAAAACTCGCCCCAGGCAGGTAATCCAGGGGGATGTAAGGGGAATTCGCTTGACCAACGGGGATCTGGGTCAGCCGTAAAATGGCCGTGAAGATCAGATCGGACTGGTCCTTGGTAAAGATGCCATGTGCGTGGAACAGGACGTAAGAACAAGGCATGTGGTCTCTGGCCATCCGCGAAAAGAGATCGATGAAGAAGACATCGATCTCTTTGGAGCGATTGATAATCGACCATAGATGGAACAAGGTAGGGAAGAAATCGCTTGGTTGCGATTGAGGCCTATCCACAGGCGCTGGAAGACAGGGCAGCAACAGGTTGAGAGCGCCCAAGACTGTGAATGCATTGGACAACTCACCCACGCTGAAAAAGGGCAAGAACTCATCCAGCATCGTCCGACGATCCGCGGGGTCAAAGTATGTGTTGGCGTGCATGCACAGTTCGAGGAACTGCTTAGTCCATTGCCTTCGGTTGCTCTGGTGGGCTGGGACTTCGGAGGGCAGGGCCCAAGCCTTGATCTCGTTCCACAGAGGACGCCATTCGAGCGTAAGGTCTTCGCCCGGTTTTAGGTAGTGGTTTTTCCTACAGAGATTTGTCAATGCCGAGTTATACGATGGGGGAAAGCTAGCGGTCGCACCTTGTCAGGGTCAACACCATGTGCAAGAATTGATTGGTATTGGTAGTATCCAGGCCGGGGGAGAGGGCGAGGGAATAGAAGAGCTTGACGAGTTTCGCTCTCAGCTCCCTTGTCATTTCAAACTTTAGTTTGAGCCATTCTTGCAGCTCTCGAGTCCAGTGGAGGGTGCCGGAAGAGAAGTCCTCGGCCTTGATGGCGATGTAGAGCTGCTTCAGAATCCCTTGAAGGGCGGCATCACGCTGGGATTCTCCCTCGACCAGGAACGGCAGCTGCTGGAAGTAGGGAAAGGTACGGCGTCGGCTCATCGGTGATTGTTGAAGCGGATGCCACTGCTGCGACTAGGCGTAAGTATTGCGCATTGCCGGTGTTGTGTTGTGATCTGGTGTGGATTCATGGAAGGGCAAGGGACTGGTGTGATTGCTTTTGCCTTTAATAGGTTGCCCACTGTCATATCACGGAAGGCAAAGCTAAGGCGAAAATAAGGCAACCAGGATGTGTTACGTGTCCGACGGGTTGGGCTAGTCTCGAAACCCCTGGCTGAGAACCAGGCGGTGAACCCGACTGAGCACTGTTACAGATTCACAAATATTAAGCTATTTGTAGATACTTGTTGGCACTATAGGGCGTGCTTACTTGCCCCTGCCCCCCGTATTGCTTTGAGAAAGTTACCTGGTCCATCGGCAACACAAAGCGCATGGAGAGACAGGGAGGCAAGGATGGCTAGCTAGCTGTACCTTCTACGGTCCTGGATATTTTGCACTACCTACGTACTCCGAGTCTTCGCTGTTTTTTCAGTGGAAAAATTCTCCTCCGGCGTGCGATTAGAGCCCGTAGGGCCTTGCTACTCGAAGGCAGTGGCGAAGACACTTATTAGTGAGACCTTACAGGCCCTGAAAAACGAGAGGCAGCCTCACCGAATCACACTCGAGGTGATTTACCAACAGGCTGAGGAGTAGGAGTGCCCAGGCATGAGTCACAGTACTTAAAGTCCGTAGTACATCAGGCTTGTGGGGGGATTCAGATGCCATCTACGCCCGGGGGGACGGCTTCTATCCCTGTAATCAAGCTAGGCGGCTCTTGTATCCCACAAGGACATTGCGTAGCTGTTACGATGCGTCTGCAGCTTTCTGGGATGGCTGAACATGGCGAGAAGTACACTGCTTTCCTCGGAGTAGTGAGACTGGCAAGGCCATTATAGTGGGAGGTGCGGCACTTTTCACTGCCCGGCTGGAGGAACAACAAATTTGCCATGTTTTCCACCAGTAACACTACTCTATTATTGTAGATAGAGACCAATTTCGTGCGAATATCTACAATGAGAAGAGACGCTCTGCTGATAGCAACAGCATTGCGCCAGGCAGAACAATGGCCGACCATTGCCCCCGACGCCGCTAACGCAGGCCGCCCGGGATGTGCTGTAGCGTATTGGAGGCCAAGTGCGACGCGACCAAACGCGAGGAAGCGACTGCCTGTGCCTGGGCACGTAGAGCAGCACCAGCAAAAGTACGACGGGTTCCGTATGCCGCCGCCTCTCTAGCAGTGACTTCGTCTAGTCCGCAACCCCGGTACTGGCTGATCGTAATGCATTTGCGCACAACTTCGGTGGCTGCTTAGCTCTGCACCACTGTTATTCTGCCCGCTCCGAGTTCGCCGCTATTCTGAGATGATGCATCCACTACTTAATTGTCGCAGCCAAAAGCCAGCAGCAGAACAGCATCGTCATTCGTCTGCATTCTGTCATCTTTGTGCTGCGGACTATACTGGGGACACTTTCATGATCTTTTTATCATGAATTGTAACATGACTTGCCCTGTCCTGAGGCTTCGGACTTCGGAATGAACCTAGAATGAGCAGCCTAGAGTACCGATGTCGAGGGTATCCCAGTGGAGACGCGTCACACGGAAGAGACTACGACACAAGAGACTACACCACCGGCTCTTTCTCTATGGGGCGGCGATTGAAAAGAGGGTTCATTTTGATTGCAGGTGGTATGTGCAGTCAAGCCGGAGATGCGTGGTCGAGTAGGAATGGCCGCCTCGCTCGGTCATTGGGATGGCCTCAAACACCATGACATCGGCAACTGCCAATCGATGACTGACACTCTACGTGGCAGTCAAGTACTCGTATGGCAGATGATGAATAAACTGGATGAAGCGAGGAGTTGCGTGGTGGCAGCTTCACAACTACGGCCCCAACTATGGGACATGGTGCTCTAGAATAGGTGAAAATTTGCGAGAGAATGTGGTTGGAAGACAGCGACCTTGTTGGGGCAATTGAAGCGGGGAGTAGGCTATGGAGGGATCATGTTTCAGGCGCTACCCATTTTTCACACTGGATCATCCCTATTCAAGGCTCAATGGGAGCCACCTTTAGTAGTAGTAGTAGTAGTAGTAGTATATTTAACGTGTTACGGGCTCAAGGTCCCGCCAACCGCCATAGGCGTAAAAACACGTGCTAAGCTGGCTATAGGGTAGTTGAGTCCCGCTCTAGGGTAGGCGGGCCCAGTCATCTTGTTTGGAAGACGCGGTGTGGGCCGGGGGACCGGTCGCGCTTTTTGGGCGTGCGTGCCGTCGCTGCTCCTTGCTGCTTCTTCCACTGTCTTCATCCCTCATTTCCCCTAAGCCATTCAGCATTTCTCAGCTAAACGCCTTATAATCTTCAAGCCTAGCACCCGTCAGCGGGATTTGAA
>VYKG01000712.1:0-17560 GCA_011426275.1 Dactylonectria torresensis
CGCATCCACGATCTCTTCAAAGTCTTGGTCCAGACCTTGAAGCTTACGGTCAGCCCGAGCGTCTTCTGCAGAAACGCGTAATAAAGCGATGTTACGGACATAAGAGCGAACTCGGTCGCTTAGCCTTGCCTAGAACCTTCGCCAAAGTCCAGGTATATCATCCGCTGGCTCGCCTTGAAACCTTTCCCAAGGGACAAACAGGACAAGATGCAAAACTGCGTTCCTATTAATACTCCGTAAGCACTTTCCTTCACATAATAGAGCCTTAATACCTACTTCTTTATGAAGATTTCATCTTGTTTATCGAACTCGTCCGTAAGATGACCATCAAACACAGGCACCGCCGTTTTGCCGAGAGTTCGGAGGCGTTAGACCCAGCCTTTACAGACTATTGCCATTAGTAGAAAAGGAATCGGTGTCATGCCTCTCTAGTAGGACCGTTCCTTCTCCAAGACCACAAGGGACATATAGTCGTAGAAGCAAAGGTCTTGGAGAATTAGGCCGCGGTGTTTGTAAGCTTCTAAGTAGGGCAGCTTGAAGCCGTCTGTTTGAAAATAGATGTTGTCGGGTTGCGGATCTCGACCAAGTTTCAGCAGCGCTTCCTGTAGACCCGGCCACTGTTTGGCGCAGGCCCAGTACAAAGAATTGAGATGCACCCAGGTCCAAGCAGGAACGTTTGTGAAGTCAGTCCCGAAGCCGAGCAGATAGCCAAGCACCTCGGGTTGCGAGAGCTCTCTGCTCGTGAAAATGCGGTTTGCGACACGTAATAAGAACGATTTGGTCTCATCTCCCATCGCTAACGTCGACGTGGTACCTGGATTGCCTGGTCCCCCTTGCTGCTGTTAGGCCAGGTCCAATAGCTCTGCGGCAAGGGCGAGTCGCTTCTACATAGGAGCGTTGAGCTTCGTAGCGTAGTTGCAGATATAGTGTATGAGCGCCAGCCCTTTTTTCCGCGTAAGAATCATTGATATATCATGGTTATGCCACAACCCTATAGCCATGCTCTGGTTATACTGATTGACCATGTTATAATCTCTCTTCACTTCGAGCAGGCCGTCGTCTGTAAAGCCAGTCTCCGGCACAAGTCTCCAAGGAGCCCGGAAACAGCACAGCTGCGTTTTACACTTTGCCAGGCCCGCCTTCAAAACTTCCTTAATAGAGTACTTGACACACGTAGCAGTATGGTGGTGGACCTGGCAGCGAGATGCAATAAAGTTGGCCTCGCGCTCAAACCTCCCCGATAACCACTCCGCGTCATACATCAGCTCAGGCTCGACCACAGTAGTCCTCTTGCCAGACTCTACCGCCTCCTTCGCCAGGGCCTCGTTCAGCGTCGCAGTAAATATATCGTCCACGAAGCTCTTGACCTTCGACCGGTATTCTCCCTCATCAGGATCGGCCATGTCGCGGACGAGATCCGATAGGGCCAGGTTACCATCTAACCAGAGTAGGCCGTATAGGTGGAGAGCCCCGCGATCGTTGGTCTCGACGGTCGCATAATAATGGCTCACATTCCCGTAAACAGACGGTTGTCTGACACGGACGTAATGCTCGAAAAAAAGAGAGATCTCGCGGAAGAAGAAGAGCGTTGAGCTGAGAGGGTCGTGGACCGAGAGGGTTGTCACCTGCAGCGATGTGCTTAGAGCACGAAGCAACGCCCTAGCGGCCTCATCATCCCGTCCCCTATGCGCCACAAGCTTTAGCTTCACCGGGTTGTTGATGTCATTAGGGTTTAGCGTAAACCAGATGGCTGTAAGGCTGAATGCTACTATCATAGACCAGATCTTCTTCCGCATAGATAGACAGCTCTCGTTTAATAAAGGATGCCGGTTACCGTAGAGTGAGAGCTCCTTCATAAGTGCAATAACGTCCTTGTCTATAGTCTTTCCCGTCTCGATCATCTCCTTTTGTGCTTCGCGCAAGCGCTCAGGCGTCAGCTTCTGGTGTATTCCCTCGACTCGCCGGAAAGCCGACCGCTTCAGGCAGCCCTGGGCAATCCGCCGGTTCCGAGACCTTACCATCATATTGAAGACAAGGAAGGAAAAGGCAGGGTGTTGGGCGCAATGCCCGCCGTGCCGCTGCAGAACGACTTTGGCCCAAGACTCCAGGGTCATATCTCGTATCAAGGGATTCGCTGGATCTCCCGCCTCGTTCCGGTCCGCCACTCGTAGTCCGCCGCGGCCATAAGGAAAGCAACTAGGGAAGGTCTTTGGGAAATAGTCTGGGGAAAAGCCGTCCGCGAACTCGCGACCATGTGATACCCGGATGAACGGACGTTCTGAGGAGCCATGAACCTGCATCGACGAGGCCTCGCCTGCAACACCTTCGTAGCTATCGTCGAACTGGCGCTCTGCCTGAAGCGCCAGACTGATAAACTCTAGCTTGTCTTTCTCTGCAAAGGTAGCCTGCTCGTCAATCGGGAACATCGCCGAGGAGCGTAGCTCAAACACTCGCTCTGACGTTTCCTCGGCCGTCGCCTCCTCTAAGCTAAGGGGTTGCTGTACGCTATGCGGCGCACGCTCAGATTGTCCAGGGTTACACTTCGACCGTTCTGCTAGCTCTATCGCAATGTCCTCCACCGTCGACGCTTGACCAGGAGGGTCCTGCCCTCGATCTGTTGGAGGCACGATCTGGGCCGTCCGTATAAGCTCTTCTGCAGTCTCTTCTTCCCTCACCATGCGTTGGTAGGCTTGTGTTGGTACGTCGCTGCCGTCTTCGAAGGCCCAACTTTCCATCTCCTCTTCGTGGATTACGATGTCGACGTAAAGAGGGTTGTTTGCTCGCAGCCACTGTAACGCTGTGCGGAGGGCACTGGGTCGAACGCTGAGCAGTTTACTCACATCTCGAGGCGTAGGCCGCTCTAAGCCGGTCTAAATCACATGCACCTGCTCTAATGTCGATATAAGTGGGTGCGGCAGGATCGTAGCAGCCAAAGACTCCACATCATTAGAGAATACCGTAATATGACCTGAGACGTGCTTCCGATATGTGGGCCCGGTCACTTAGCCACGTTGGATATTAAACTTAGTAATGAACCCATATGCCGAATTGAGAGAGATTAGCTTCTCCTCGAGAGGGGTAAGGTCTTTCAGCTCCTTTGGATACTGATGCTCGCAGCCGATGAGCATCGTGCTCCCCATGCATGCATCCAGGACCTTGCCTCGGTCAAAAGCCGCTCGACAGGTGAAGCATATCGACACTACGGTCTCGCCGTCCCCCTCTGGGAAGCATCTCTTACACGCCAGTAAATTGGTCATTGCTAAACGAATCTCGTCAGGCAATGCCCTTTTCCAGTCGACATGGTCTAGGTCCCGTGGCTTCTTCTGTAGATAGCAAACTGAGCATACTGCTATCTCCATGCTGACTTCATCGTGGAAAGCTTTCAGAAAGGACTGAACTGTGTCGATCTTACGTTATGCAGGCACAGAGTTGCACCAATCGCGGCGATTCGAGGCCGCTTGCTTCTCTTAGAAGCACTGCTCTACGGCTTGCATCAGCCTGCTCAGAGCTTCCTTTTGTTGCATAATCATCTCCATAGACATCAGGTCGGGAAGAGTTGCCTGTTTGGCCGGGATGGTGCCAGAAGGCCCACCCTGCCTCAGTCAACAACGTCTCCTAGTTATCGTCAGTCTTCGTGCCCTTAAGAGGCCTCGAGTGCCCAAAGAAGGATTCATACTCTGGGGTTGATGAATCTAGCTCCTGTCTCGCCTCCCTAGCCCGACGACGGCGATTGCTCGTGTGCGACGCCAGCTCCTCTCGACGTCGAGCCTCCTCCTCTTGACGCCGACGGTGTCTCTCCAGCCACTGTCTTTTTTCTTCAGCTTGTGGGTCGCGTTCTCTTTCTAGTTCCTGCTATCGCATCCTCTCTTCTTGTTGGCGGCGGCGTTCTTCTTCCCGCTGCCGGATCGTCTCCGCTCGTTTCTCCACTCGTTGGCGGCGGCGCTCTTCTTTCTGCAGCCGTCTAGCCGTCTCTCGCTGATCTCTTATCGGCTCCCGCTCGCATCGCCTTTGCTCTTCCAGCCGCTGCCGCGCTGCTTCCCGTATGGCTCGACTCTCATCACTTTGCGGTCCTGTTCTCGTCTACTGCTGCTGGCTAGGCAGCTGTGTCTGTAGTGGAGTGGGTAGGAAAAAAGGATCATGTGATTCAGACATGCTGAAGTACTCATTGAAGCTCCTATTTAAATATATTAGCGTATAGCGACAAATTACGTCAGTGAGTTCTATATCAGGACTCTATAGGTTCCTTAAAATGAACTTTTTCTCTAGGAAGGAGAAATATATGAGGAGGTCTAAAGGAGTATAACGATAGATCACTATTAAAAGCAATACCAGTCGCTGAACTTCTATTAATATTTTATATAAGAAAAACTGTCACAGCTATCTATAGCAATTACTACTATCTATAGCAGTTGCTGCTAGAAGACAGAGCTGTCATTAGGATACGAGGAATTATTTGCTTTTTCCTTTTCAGCTATCATGCTATTTCAGCCACAATGCTATTCACATCTAGCTGAACTATTAGTCTCTAATGCCTCAAGCATTAACTATTATTTCTTTCTTCTAAAATAAGATACAGTAACAATATATTATATTAACATCAGGGTCAAAGCATTACTAAAAGCAGAATTTATCTACACAGCAAGCCAACATTTCCCACTAAGAAAGACTAAATATTCTCTTCTCCTTTACCCTTCGCTCTCCTAGGCTCATTTCACTTACAATACTGCGCATGATTCTATTATAATCAATATGGCTTCTTCTTCCTCGGCCTCTGTCTTTTACCCGATACCTCCGCTGCTAAATAAGCGTGAGCAGGGAGTAATTAGAGCGGATCTCATCATCACCTACCATTCTGACCTAGCCCAGTGCGAAATCCTCCCAGCTGGCTCACGCTATACGAATGCAGGGAACTTCAAAGCCGGGACCTTCCTACCCTTTATCCAGCCTGCGTTCATTCTCGACCTTTATCCGCGCCTCCTCAGTCCTGAAGATGACGAGATCTCGGGCCTTCCTTTGCTACTCTCCATGTTCAACTCCGGAGCAAGAACTGCGACCTTGGAGGAGGACTGGGAGGGGAAATGGTTTACTATAGTCACCCGACTTTGTCCAAACAAACTTACCTTCCATAGCGTAAGTTTGGATGGATGGGAGACAGAAGAAACTCAATCTGTGCAGGTTGCGCTAGCACTGCTGCGTGATGACGGCTTGACTCCGTACGTCTTCTCACATCCTACTCATACAGGTCATTAATGCCTATAATCCCATAGTATTATCCCTCGACTCCTCGGTAGCGACGAAGGTGCCCCCTGGCCAAGCTCTCCAGCACATGTATCCCTTGCCGGCCCTGTCGATCTAGACACTTTCCATATCAAGGACGATGTCTGGCCAGAGCCGCTGAGCAAGACTTCAGTGTTCATAAAGCTGGGTTCTTACTTAGTGCCAGAGAACGACCGCCCTCCTCACAAAGGCGTACACGTATGCCACGTCCTCCTCCTCTTCCCCATAGAGCAACAACCATGGAGTTCTCTACTCAGGTAGATGCGACAAGCTGTGAACCCCTTTCCTAAAGGGTCATGGGTTATATGCAGTGGCCGCGTCTTAGGGGTCCTTAACCGCGAGCTTATCCAAGGCCCTCAAGTCATTAATTCTACAGTTAGGATCTTAGTAATTCTCCCTGACGATTAGGAATTCGTTCGACAGAGTGCCCTGTCTACACATAATACATCCATGCCCACATCGTCGAATCCTATCAATGAGTTGCCTACGCCGCTACGACCAGCTGGCCCTGGGGGCGTTACGAGCAGAAACCCATTCTCGTCTCCAATCCGCAGTCAAAAGCTGTCTCTGCAAAAGAAAGCTAATTCCCCGACACTGCTATCAAAGCACTCGGATCGCAAGGCGACCAAACCGCCAGCCTGCCCTGGAGAAAAACACACACCACTGACTCTAACCACAATTAACGTTAATCCAGTGCTTCCAATTCCAAGTTCGGGTATGTCTTGTCCCTTCTAAACCTCTTCCTTGAGCTAACTGGCGATTCAGATAGCGATCGTACGGATAGTGGTTCAGACACTGAGCAAATTTTAGATGACCAACTCGATCTTACTTCCCCTACTCCGACACGTAAGAGGAAGCAACAAAGCACCCCTGGGCCAATCCGAAACAAGAGAACTACAGCAGGAAAAAGGAGGGCACAGTTATATGACTAGATTGCCAGTATTGACTAAAAACATAACCTTCCTATTTTGTTTCGCGAGTCTTGTCCATCCTCGCTCTGCTACGCATCCTGCCTACCCTATAGCATCCGTCACTTCAGGTAGTGGTGTCCTTTTTATCTCCCTGCCTAACACAATAGTTCTTGACTGAATTAGAAGGGTTTGTTCAATAGTATAGGTGACCACAATAATGGCCCTGTAACGTGTGTGTGTATTATATAGCTTCTCCTTAAGCTCCCGCCCCTCAAGATCAAGGAGGTATAGCTATTCCTAGCTTCTTAATACAGTCTAGCCTAGCAAGGGCTCGGCGAGCCCTCCCCGATTCAGTCCCGAAAGACCACCTAGTCTCACGTGACCACCTTGCGCCTAGGTATTCCAACATGGTCCAATTCAACAGGCTTAGCATAGGAATTGCTGATAATCCCTATGAATTACTGTTAATCCGTTAGAGTAGTGCTCTGATCCGCTAAAGTCATGCGTAACAGCTTTGACATTTCCCGTTAAAAGTGGGGCCCGGGGTTCCGCCACGGGTGACCGCCCGGTCTCCACCTAAATCATCGTAACACTTTAAATCCACCATCTTACTGATACCCTTCTTCACCACTTCATCACGCCAGCACAGTTCCTCCAGGCTTCCTTTGGCGGGCCGCTTGCCGGACCGGTCCCTCCTGTCTCATGTTAAAAGAGTTTCCGCACGGACCATCCCTGTGGCGTACTGGGTTGATACAGTGCGCGATAACAAACAGTGAGTGTCTTGGGGTGAGGGGCATAACAGGACCAGAAACGGCTGACAGCACGCTAGGTGACCCCAAATCTGGCCTTTAGCCCCACATTGTCACGCATAGTCACGTGCCACTACCAAAATCTGACTGCACGCCAAGCAACGATGGCATAACCGTAATCCCAAATCTGGACTTTGGCTCCCAGGTTTATGTCATGGTGGCGAATTATGGTTGATGATGGATCATGGTTGATTATATGGATCTAATACGGCCAATTCGACCAGGGACTTCAATAGAGGGTCAATGTGGAGACCCAAGATGATGATTGTATTGATCTGGGATGCCTTCGGCCCCCTCTTTCTCGAGAGGGGTTTTCTAGTCATCTGACTAAGGCTAGGATATCGGTGTATCAAAGGTTTATGCAAATTCAATTCGGATCTTATGCCGCCACACGAGGGGTCAATCCAACAGTTGATTATACATAGCCTCCGTACATTGTCACGATGGTATTTTAGGTACCTGGGCGTGTACATGGCGTGTGACTGCTATAGCAATATCCTTCTAGCTATTTTAGCATAAAGGATGTACAGGGACTCAGAGCGGGGATTTGACACAAGAAAGAGCATACATACACCCAATCAGATGCCTCACACAATCAGAGATCGTGACATACATATGTATCAGCAATCTGTTTTATAATATGATTCTAGCGTCTGCCATTACCTCCCTGACCATAGCCTGATTAACAAGTGAGCGATGTAACTCAGCAGCACCTAGATGTAACTAGAAGGTTCGACACTTGGAGTTGGGAAGAATAAATATCTTCAATCCCCTACAACCCTCAGAGAGCAAAGACAGGAAAATTATATGAGAGAATACCATATTGAACGTTATAGCACAGCAATAAGACTAGGTGTTAATAATACTTGTGACCCAGTAGGTAATCAGCTATATATTGACCACTTAGAGTTAACTAATCTATTAACCAGAGATCCACAAATCGTATAATAATCACTCTCCCCGAGTTACATCCAATAGTAACAGACGACCCAGATACCGTTGAACAGCTAGGACGATATGGTGCTGGTAACCAGAGCAATCTCTTTTCTTTCCACATAATCCAGCACCTATCTTCACTAATACCAATGCCAGAGAGGCGGTGAGTAAAAGTTATATTAGTGCTTTCAGGTGATAAAACAGGACTCTTAAAAGAGATAGAGCCAGCATCCGTCAAGAGGCATGAATTCTGAGGGTCAAATTGCAGGTGAGAGGAGGAAATGCCTGTTACTTCTTGAATGCATACGCCATCATCAACACGCCAGAGCCGGATGGTCTTATCGTCAGAGGCCGACGCCACAACGGTCGAGTCGGGCGAGAAGGCTACTGACGTTGCCGAGTCGGTATGGCCCTTGAGCTCTTGGATGCATACGCCATCATCAACACGCCAGAGCCGGATGGTCTTATCCCGAGAGGCTGACGCCACAACGGTCGAGTCGGGCGAGAAGGCTACTGACCTTACCGAGTCGGTGTGACCTTCCAGGATCTGTTGGCATTGGTCCCAATTGTCTTCTGGTTCTGGTGCAAGAGATATCCACTTCGGAATCTGGTGATCTTAGAAAAAGGCCTTTCGCACAGCGCTATTCCTTAGCGTAAAGGCAAGAACTGAGGAGTAGATCTGAAGAGGCGTAGAGTCTATCGTGGATATATTGGTGAGGATGAATCGCTGTGTGTCTTGGAGAAAGTCTACTAGCATTCTATTCCTTTCTGACTGAAATTCTATTAGTATATATACTCTCCTGCTTCCTAATACTTACTTACCTTAGATACTGCTCGTAAGTCCTTAATAATAGTGAGGCTGTCTGAAGCCTTTCCGATAAGGCTTAATACTTCTAGCCAGTGGAGAAAATGTTGTAACAAAAAGTCATAGACTGCTCTATCATCATCAAGACATATATCGGCTTGTTGCATATGATAAACCCAGTAGAGGCAAGCATATTGCACCTCTGGAAGGATATGTGAACCGATGTCTTGAGGGCTGATGGATGCACGGTCTGTTCCTGGCTGTCTGAGTTTGCATATATCTGTTTCCAGGGATTTGTTCATAATAGTAAGGCAGTGCATCGCCAACTGATTATGAATATGTTTCTCATCTACCCAGAACAGATGCTTGTTACGCTCCTCGGGGCCGACCAGGAAGTCGCGGAAGGAGAGATGTAGCATCCTGACAGGAGATTGTTCTGATGAAGGGATACTTAGGACTGAATGGAGCAGGTCCAGCTGGGCATTGATTGTTTCTTTTGGTATGTCAAGAAGTCGTCCAAGGGCAGATATAGGGAGGGGGTTCCCTAGAACCACAATAGATCCAATGATATCTTGAAATCGCTTAATCAGATGATCCCGCTGCCTGTTCCCTAAGCCATCAATCAGCCTATTAAGAATAGGTAGATATGTGGCGCTCAGTTGTGACATCTGCCCTCCTCTTTGAAATTGTAAAACTTCACTTAATTGATTCTTAGGATCGCCAAATCTGCGATCAGAAAGAAAGCGGCAGACTGTAGCGGCAAAAATAAAGAGAGGAATGGCCTTTTTTACTAGAAGTTGAATATTTGCTTTTCCAGGCCAGTCGAGAGGCAGCTGTCGATCTGCGGGCACAGATGAGTTGTACTCAATCTTGATTTTCGCAAGCTCATGATCGAAGAACACAGAGATATCATGCTCAATAATACCAGATGATATTTCATGAAGCACAAGATCTTGATATGTGCCCTTCACGGCGTTAAAGCCAAGTCGAAGTGGCAGCTCTGGTCTGCTTGTGATTAAGGTCTTGAGTTTCGGAAATTGCAGGTCTGTTGTGGAAGAGAAGAGATTGATAAGAAGTTTAATATCCTCATCCCGGTCGCATTCGTCAAGGGCATCGACAACAACCACCAACGTATCTAATCTCCAAGTGCATGGGACAATACTGCTCAGTGGCCGCATAATAAGTTCGCTGAATTGATCTCGTACTGCCTTTCCGGCAATATGAGGATCGGCGTCAATACTAGCCTTGATGTGTGGCGCGATAGCAGGCTCTCCTTTAGCCAACTGGCTAGCGATAGTCGTGAAGAACTTAGACAAGCTCCCTCGGTCAAGCTCTCCTCTCTTGAAGAAGAAGCTGCCGCCGAGGTGACCTGACTCAGAAAAAGACCGGGCAATAGTGCGAGATATAGTAGACTTTCCAGTTCCAGCCATTCCGTTGAGCCAGAAAATAGGCTTGGCATTAGGATCTAGAGCCCATTCACGAATGTGTCGGATGAGGTCGACTCGGGTATCTCGCAGGCAGATCGGATTATGCTCCTCGGCGCTAGAGTCAAAAGACGCACCCATAGCTACAGGCAGTCTACTGAGTACCGTCTTCTGATCGATTCTGAGCAGTGTTTCATCGATATGGAGAATCAGGCCCCTACAGCGCATCTCTATTAGAGTGTGGTTAAAAGCAAAGAAACAACATCTTACGTCTGTCCCACTTGGAGAGTACGATCAATTGTCTCGGCGTATCGCCTAAGCGTCTCCACTAAACCATCCACCTCTTTGCTCTGAAATGGCCATTTCAATGCTCGAAGACCTATTTTGCTCATTGCCTTGCGGGATGTCCGAGGCGTAAGCCTGAGATGAAGCGTTTCAAGCCGCGACCGAGCGTCGTCAAGATTATTCTTGAGTTCCTGTGATTCATTGAGTTTCGCACTATTGGGATTGTTCAACAGCTTCTGCACTGCTTTGGCAACACCTTCTAGGTTTGCAACCTCGTTTTTCAGTCGTTCGATATCGGCAGCGGCATTTTTCACGTCCTTGGCGTACTGGACACAAAGCGATGCGACTTTGATGGAAATATCGACGACTGCGATGACGTTGGCCGCAACGCCGACAGCCTCCATCGTGGTTAAGCAATAAACCCACGGGCTTCTGCTTTCGTCAGTTACGGAAAAAGATCTTAGACCGTAGGTTGACTGTTGGAGGTAGATGAGGGGGTTCGCGAGGCTGTGCGGTGCCTGCTTATGTGATCTCTATTCTAATTGGGTTAGGATCACGTACTACCTCACAGGGTATTGTGGCCTGCTCAACATTGATATCGCACAAGATCCTAGGGCAAGAGTCATTAGGGGATGTAGATTTCACATCTCAAGCGGGTCGGCCCGTTCCTAGCGTTATTGAATTCGTTTTTACCCGTTCTCAGTAATCTCATCGCCAGCATGACTGGGCCTTGGATGGCGATGTCTCCTTGCGTTCTAAGCGGAGGAACGATCTTCCGGGTAAGCGAGCCAATCAACTCAGTCCACTACCCGGCCGATCCTTTTACCTCAGCATCACTCAGGCCAATTTGTGGTCGTGCTAATGCAACGGAGCGCACTATACCTAATCGGTAAGTCACATGCACACTCCTCGAACAAAGGGAGGAATAGTTCAAGGAACGTGACCTTTTCCAAAGACGGTTAGACTCTTGCAAATGGCCCGAGGCGACTGGTACAGACTCACGTGCTAATAATGTGGACACGTGTCCTACAGGTTGGGCAGAACTTAGCGGCAAGCAGTGGCCTCAGTTCGACATCGCTGCAACAGGCAACAGACTTATTATTGCTAACGGTCCTGTAGACGATGGCGTCACGGCTCAGTCTCTCCCAACAAAATCAGATCGATGCTATGATTGAAAGCGGCTTGTCGACTGGCGAGATAGCCCAATCTGTGCGCTGCTGCAACCGTACAGTTCAAAGACGACGATTGAAACAACGAGGACTCCCAACGAGGGAGGTACCAGTGACCACTTCGAACCCCTTCATCCGAGTCGGCCGAACTAGTTACATTACACCATACATGCAAGAGATGCTACGTGAGGAGCTGCTACAGCAGCCGGATATGTTCCAATGTGAAATGGCCACTTTCCTCTATGACAAGACCGGTGTTGATGTAACGCCCTCCACTATCAGTCGGACCCTGGCTGCCATGGGATGGTCAAGGAAAACTTGTCGTCGTGTAGCGCAGCAACGAGACGACGTGCTGCGAAATTATTATCTACGTAAGGTTTCACAATATAAGGCCAACCAACTTGTCTTTGTTGATGAGTCTGGCTGTGATAAGAAGGCTGGGCAGCGACGTATGGGTTGGTCCCCACGCGGGGCAACTCCCGTGAAGGTAAACGAACTCAACCGCGATACGAGGTACCAGATCCTTCCAGCGTATACTGTGGAGGGCATCCTCCTTGCGCGCATCTATACAGGGTCAACAGATGCCGAATGGTTCGAGGACTTTATTCAGCAGCTGCTACACCATTGTGGCAAGTGGCCAGAGCCCAACTCTGTCCTTGTTATGGATAATGCCTCTTGGCATAATAAAGGGAGAGTTGAATAACTGTGCGCTGAAGCAGGTGTAAGGGTGCTCTTCCTGCCACCCTACTCACCAGACTTTAACCCGATTGAAGAGTTCTTTTCAGAGTTGAAGGCATATATCAAGAAGCATTGGAATGAGCATTTAGGTCTTATCAAGGGAGACTTTGAAACGTTCTTGAGGTTATGTGCTAGGGCTGTTGGCTCTCGACGAGCGAGTGCCAGAGGACATTTTCGTCATTCTGGATTGTCCGTGGAGGAGCCAGACGACTAAACACTGCATAGATTATAGAATAGCATTATCGAGAAGGAAAATGCAGGCACACGCTATTGTATAGTCCTCTTCTTAAGCTCATCTACCCACCGCTTGACATCCTGAACCTATGATCGTGCAATTCCCGGCAAAATGCCTGCTTTGTCATCATCGACGAAAAGATCAACACTTTGTTGCTCGTACACATGCTTGAGATCGAGACCTTGCTGAAATGTGATCGTAGCTGCCCTCTGAAAATTCGCCTTCTAAGGCTCACTGCGAACCCGAGCACAATGCCATATACAATATCGCTTTATTGCGTCATCTCTCGGTTCAGGAATGTTCCATTCGTCCACGTCAGGGTCCTCGGGTCGCGACCCTGCGGGAGCTACAGCCAAGACTTGGTTGGAGGGCCCAGGCAAGACATTGGTAATATGGATCGGATACCGGTCTGAAAACGAGTCTCGCTTTCGTTTCTTGCTGTCCTCCTTGCGCTGGGTCCTGAGCCGGTCGTTTTTGTAAATCATATCACGAATAAATGATGGCACATCCTCCTGGCTCTCAAATCTGTTACCTTTCTCGGAATAGGTGACAAGCTGTTGCATAATCTCGCCGTTTGCGGGAAAATGTTTGTTTCCTTGCTCTGAATCACGAAAGCACTGTGTTCCAGAGCATGGAGGCCCATCGCATTGCATAATCTCATAAACTTTGGACCAATGATTCGGCCGACCTGCCGCCTCATCCTCTTCTTGTTCAGCTTCCAGCTCGGCGTATTGTCTTCCCGTAGCCCCTCCCCTTCGTTTGTTACTCGACCGTGTGCTCGATCGGGTCTTCATTGCAGCTGGATCAATCGTGGACTTGCAGATAAATGTGACATCTATCTTCAGTTTCCTCCCTCCGCGGAACAGAGGGCTCCAAGTTCGCAGCTGCTTTTCCACTTCCTCCCAATTTATATTAAATGCGGGGTAAGATTTCGATAGATCCTCTTCGCCTCGGTCCGAAACAGATACGACGACGTTAGTCTCCTCAGGTTCGTAGCGTTCGGTCGGTGGTGTTTTCATCTGGAGGCGGTCCTCGACCTTTTGCTTCAAAGACCTGTTCCAGAGCGCACCAGGGGCTAGCACAAGATCTTGCTCGAGTTCTGGATTGAGCGTAAGCTTCATTAGTCTTTTTCCTGCGCTCAAACGTAATTTCCATGCGAGGGAGTAATGGATGCATGTAGGCGGGAATTCATCATATGCCCGGTCTTCATCCCAGTCACTTAACTGGAGCAATGGCAGTGATGAACGGTGGCTGCGCTGCTGACTCTGGCCGGCTGGGCTTGCACTGCAGCTCTCAAGCACGGGGGACCGATAATCAAGCTCGACATCATAATAATAGGCCGGATCGTAGCCTTCATTGTCCATAGTGGCGAGCGTGTCAAATGAGGCAAGAAGGGAAGGCGAGAGCACCTCGCCACACGGGAATCATGCCAGGAACCAAGGTCAGGGGAGCAGGGGGGGGGCTAGCCTCAGCGAACGCGACCCACGCAAGTATTCCATGACGTTCCATGTCATTCTATGAGAGCTCGTGCCGACCGTTTTTCCGCAAAGTAGAGGGTGACTAATCATCTTGTAACTTACCAGAACATCTGGCAGAAGGGAATTTTTTTTTTTCCCTTTGACAGTCAAATCTGATAGCAAAGGGATATATATATACATATTCTGCATCGAGGCAACCTACAGGTCTTTCGTGGCTGTAGCCAAAAGGTATAGTTTGAGTGTGATTGGCAGTTTCAGGTCGTATTATATACATTATTATAAGCCAAAACTGGAGGGGCAGAAATGTTAATACCACCTAGTAAGAATACATCGTAAGCAACTGAATTCGCACTGTGACCCGTAATGTGGTCCGTGCGGAAACTCTTTTAACATTGGATA
Source organism: Dactylonectria torresensis (assembly GCA_011426275.1). Classification (NCBI taxonomy): domain Eukaryota; kingdom Fungi; phylum Ascomycota; class Sordariomycetes; order Hypocreales; family Nectriaceae; genus Dactylonectria; species Dactylonectria torresensis. The sequence continues at coordinate 14,467 of VYKG01000712.1, forward strand.
ACTGCGACACATATCCTGCAAGTCACTGTACTCGTGCTATAGAATGCCAAGTGTTGACAGCCACAAACGACTTTCTACAGCCACAGAACAAAGGTCAACCTTCACTAGCGGGCTTCCACTTAAAGCTCACAGGAGGGACCGGTCCGGCAAGCGGCCCGCCAAAGGAAGCCTGGAGGAACTGTGCTGGCGTGATGAAGCTGGTGAAGAAGGGTATCAGTAAGATAGTGGATTTAAAGTGTTACGATGACCTAGGTAGAGACCGGGCGGTCACCCGTAGCAGAACCCTATGCCCCACTTTTAACGGGAAATGTCAAATCTATTGCATATAACTTTAGCGGATAGGAGCACTACTCTAATGGATTACTAGTAATTCATAGGGATTATTAGCAATTCCTATGCTAACCCTATTAAATTGGACTATATTGGAATACCTAGGCGCAAGGTGGTCACGTAAGACTAGGTGGTCTTTCGGGACTGAATCGGGGAGGGCTCGCCGAGCCCTTGCTAGGCTAGACTGTATTAAGAAGCTAGGAATAGCTATACCTCCCTGATCTTGAGGGGCGGGAGCTTAAGGAGAAGCTATATAATACACACACACGTTACAGGGCCATTATTATAGTCACCTATACTATTAAACAAACCCTTCTAATTCAGTCAAGAACTATTATGTTAAGCAAGGAGATAAAAAGGACACCACTACCTAAAGTAACGGATGCTATAGGGTAGGCAGGATGCGTAGCAGAGCGAGGATGGACAAGACTCGCGAAACAAAATAGGAAGGTTATGTTTTTAGTCAATACTAGCAATCTAGTCATATAACTATGCCCTCCTTTTTCCTACTATAGTTCTCTTATTTCGGATTGGCCCAGGGGTGCTTTGTTGCTTCCTCTTACGTATCGGAGTAGGGGAAGTAAGATCGAGTTAGTCATCTAAAATTTGCTCAGTGTCTGAACCACCATCCGTACGATCGCTATCTGAATCGCCAGTTAGCTCAAGGAAGAGGTTTAGAAGGGACAAGACATACCCGAACTTAGAATTAGAAGCACTAGATTAACGTTAATTATAGTTAGAGTCAGTGGTGTGTGTTTTTCTCCAGGGCAGGCTGGCGGTTTAGTCGCCTCGCGATCCGAGTGCTTTAATAGCAGTGTCGGGGAATTAGCTTTCTTTTGCAGAGACAGCTTTTAACTGCGGATTGGAGACGAGAATGGGTTTCTGCTCGTAACGCCCCCAGGGCCAGCTGGTCGTGGCAGCATAGGCAACTCATTAATAGGATTCGACGATATAAGCATGGATGTATTATGTGTAGACAGAGCACTCTGTCAAACGAATTCCCAATCGTCAGGGAGAATTACCAAGATCCTAACTGTGGAATCAACGACTTAAGGGCCTTGGATAAGCTCGCGGTTAAGGACCCCCAAGACGCGGCCGCTGCATACAACCCACGACCCTTTAAGAAAGGGGTTCACAGCTTATCGCATCCACCCGAGTAGAGAACTCCATAGTTATTACTCTATAGGGAAGAGGAAGAGGACGTAGCATACGTGTACGCCTTTGTGAGGAGGGCGGTCGTTCTCTAGCACCAAGTAAGAACCCAGCTTTATGAACACCGAAGTCTTACTCAGCGGCTCTAGCCAGACATCCTCCTTAATATAGAAAGTGTCTAGATCGACAGGGCCAGCAAGGGATACATGTGCTGGAGAGCTTGGCCAGGGGGCACCTTCGTCACTACCGAGAAGTCGAGGGATAATACTATAGGATTATAAGCATTAATAACCTATATGAGTAGGATGTGAGAAGACGTACGGAGTCAAGCCGTCATCACGCAGCAGTGCTAGCGCAACCTGCACAGATTGAGTTTCTTCTGTCTCCCATCCATCTAAACTTACGCCATAGAAGGTAAGTTTGTTTAGAAGAAGTCAGGCGACTATAGTGAACCATTTCCCCTCCCAGTCCTCCTCTAAGGTCGCTGTTTTTACTCCGGGGTTGAACATGGAGAGTAGTAAAGGAAGCCCTAAAGTCTCGTCATCTTCAGGACTGAGGAAGCGCGGATAAAGGTTAAGAATGAATGCAGGCTGGAAGAAGGGCAGGAAGGTCCCGGCCTTGAAGTTCCCTGCATTCGTATAGCGTGAGCTAGCTGGGAGGATTTCGCACTGGGCTAGGTCAGAATGGTAGGTGATGATAAGATCTGCACCGATCGCTCCTAGCCCACGCTTGTTTAGAAGCGGAGGTATCAGGTAAATAACAGAGGTCGAGGAAGAAGAATTCATATTGATCGTAATAGAATCACGCGTAGTGTTATAAGTGAAATGAGTTCAGGAGAGCCAAGTGCAAAGGATTGAGAATATTGGATCTTCATCAGTAAGAAACGTTAGCTTACTATATAAATAAATCCTACTTTTAGTATTGCTTTAACTCTAACGTCGATATAGTATATTATTACTATATCTTATTTTAGAAGAAAGAAACAATAGTTAATGCCTAAGGCATTAGAGACTAATAGTTTAGCTAGATGTAAATAGCATTATGGCTGAAATGGCGTTATAGCTGAAAAGGAAAAAGCAAACAATTCCTCGTATCCTAATGATAGCTCCGCCTTCTAGCGGCAACTGCTATAGATAACAGCGATTGCTATAGATAGTATTGATTACTATAGATAGCAGCAATTGCTATAGATAGCGACTGGTATTGCTTTTAGCAGTGATTAAAGCCCGTAACCTTAGTTGAGATAGGTGCGGAAAAGGGTTTCGTACTATAGGTCTCTCATTACGTTCCTCTAGACCTCCTCACATATCTCTCCTACACAGAGAAAGAGTCAGTTTTAGGAAACCTATAGAGTTATTAACATAGAACTTACTAACGCGATTTATCACTATACAGCAATCTATTTAAAGAGGATCTTCACTAAGTGCTTCAACATGGCTGAACCACATAATGATCCTTCTTTCCTACCCACTCCACCACAGACACAACTGCCTACCCAGCAGCAGCAGACAAGAACAGGACCGCAAAGTGATGAGAGTCGGGCCATACGGGAAGCAGCGCGGCAGCGGTTGAAAGAGCAGAGGCGACGCGAGCGGGAGGCGATAAGATATCA
>VYKG01000713.1:0-17534 GCA_011426275.1 Dactylonectria torresensis
ACACCCCCCCCCCCCCCCCCAGCTGCGCCAATATCAGTCATCAAACTCAACTCGAATCATTGCTTCTGCTGTCAAACCGTGCAATTGAATCGCAAGGGAACACTACTCGATGCCAAGTGCTATTTCCGTAGAGAAGTCACATGAGCTCGCATCCTTTCGGCAGCCATCTCCGAGCGGTCCCCCCTCGAGTTGAGCAGAGCATTAGCAATAGTCTGGGACGGCTGGTGGAGGGGTTGGGAATACCACCATTCATCGTGCTATTGACCGCGAATGGGGGCTCCTGGGATCTTCCTGCTGCTCAGCGGGCATCGGAGAGCAGATCACACTAACAGCCGCGAGATGAAACTTGGCACGGCGTCGCCCAAAAAAACCCGTCAAAAGGACATCCCTCGCTGGTGGAAAGGGCGTAGACACTAGCATTGGGCGAGTGGCAAGGATCTTGGGATTTTCTTCATCCACCTTGTTCGCCGTGTGAATGCAACTGGATGAGCTTCAGAGTACTGGTGGAGTACGGGGCGGAGTACTGAACGACCCCTGGATCGGGTAAGGATCAGCGGCCGCTACGGCTGTGCTGGGTTTCGTTGATAGCCGAGCGATAGACGACCACCCAGTTTGCAGCAACAAGCAAGTCGTCTTCGGGGGCTTGTAACTAAGTTGTGGATGCTCGTCAGCAGCGCCATAATGCCGGATGGCCGGCCACGACAGGGTTGGTGTCGGCGTAGAGTGCCCGGATAGATGCCCTGAAGGAATAACTGACTGGTGCAAAATACTCAATGTCATAAATGGGCAAAAGGATTCCCCCCCCCCTCCCCCCTTCGCCTTGGTCCGCTCACAGTTCGCCCTGTTTGTGTCATCTTGAAAATGCCATCCGTCGACACTCCAACGAGGCCCTCTTCACTGTTCTCAGGCTTTGAGCCGACTCCTCTCGATGGGCCTTTCGCACTTGACGCTGCCTATCGGAAAGATATGCACAAGGAAAAGGTCAATTTAGGGATTGGGGCATATCGAGATGACCAGGGGAAACCTTGGGTATTATCTGCTGTGAAAGAAGTAAGCGTCGTCCCCCGTACCTTGCGTGCCAGCAAACTGACACATACAATATTGACAGGCCAAGAATAGACTGGCCTCGAAACCTTGGTCACACGAGTATCTGCCACCTCAAGGAGACGATAATTTCCTGCAGTCGGCCAAGGCGGTGCTCTTCGGGCGCTCGCTGACATGCTCGGACGAGAGCGCCATGGCGACGGTGCAGACCGTCTCGGGCACCGGAGCCAACAGCCTGGTTGCCCGCTTCGCGGGCAGATACATCAAGCCAGGGTCGATATGGCTGCCGAACCCGACATGGATCAACCACTTCAAGATCTGGTCCGAGAATGCCCCCGTGGTCCGCCAGCGCCAATACCCATACTACAATCCCGCCACCCTGGCCTTCGACTTCGAAGGCATGGCCGCCACGTTGAGGCGCGAAGCCGTGGCCGGAGATGCTGTGCTTCTTCATGCCTGCGCCCACAACCCGACTGGACTAGACCCTACTCGGGAACAGTGGCGGGAGATTGCCGCTCTCTGCCAGGAGAAGCAGCTATTTGTCATCTTCGACGTTGCCTATCAGGGGTTCGCATCCGGCGACCTCGACAAGGACGCGTGGTCTGTTAGGCACTTTCTCACGATCCGAGATCTCGAATTCGCCGCATGCCAGTCATTCTCCAAGAACTTCGGCCTCTACGGCGAGCGCCTTGGCGTACTCCATGTCGTGACCTCGCGGGAGGGCGAGACTTCAACCGCAGCTCCGGCTGTTCGCAGTCGGCTCATCGCCCTGCAGAGACCGGACATATCAACCACGCCTCGATTTGGATCCGATGTGTCGGGCTTGGTGCTGTCGAGCAGCGACCTCTATTCCATGTGGCTCGACGACCTCAGGCAAATGACCGACCGCCTAAAAGGCATGCGGCTGGCCCTGTACACTGAGCTGAACCAGCTTGGCACACCCGGTGACTGGACTCACCTCGTGAAACAGACGGGCATGTTCTGCTACACGGGCCTCAGCAAGAAGCACACGGATATCTTGCAATCCCAGTACCACATCTACATGCTAGATACGGGCCGCTTGTCCGTCTGTGGCTTGACGAGTGGCAACGTTAAATACGTGGCTCTGTCCATTCATGAAACCCTATTGTCTACCAAACCGGGGGTTTCTTCGTAGTAATTTATTGTATTCGTCTCTCTACTCCATCTTTATGCTGCCGTGATACTGGTTTGTTCTAGAAAAGTCACCCCTTGCGCGCCCGTATCATGCGTTGCATTGTCTCAGCCTGAAGCCTCGGCGGACTCAACCATCAGCTCATGTTGCAGCACCATAGCTCCCTCTACCAAGCCAGGTTCCTTACTATCAAGCACACAGCATGTTACGTACGGGACAAATCGGCCAGCAGAGTGACAAGTTGTGTTTGACCCGGGGATGTAGAACTTCTCTACGCGAGACGGCTTTGGGCTGTCTGCTGCCTCGTTTTCTTTTCCTCTCGGGCAGATGTAAAGCCTGGGCTCATCAGACTGTGAGCGTAACAGCTGAGTTCGTTCTGGTAACACTTTCAATGGATAATCGACAGGCGTCTCTTCCCAAAGTGGCTTGGTCGCAATAATGACTTTGGCGGCACAACGGCTGGGATCACTTGCCATGAAGGCATTGTCGAAACTGAATCCTGAGAAATAATACCAATATCAAATCCGCGGCAACTCGAACAGGCCTACATACCGCCCCTTCCGCTCACGGTTGTACCTGACACGGAAGCAGTCCACCCACCACCAGACGGAGCGCCTTACTTGGCGCCCTACGCCCTAGTTGTGCCCACCAGCGGGATTGGGCCGAGTCTGTTGTTTTCGAGCCAAGGCTCCTCTCATTAGTTGAAATGAACGAATGGGCCCGGTTCGATCCGGTCGATGGGCCGGCTTTCTCGGCCCCGCATGACTTGTGGGAGCGCCAGTGAGCGTCAACCCTCGATTAGGGGCGCTGGCAAATGCTCGCAGGCGCAAACATCTTCCGCGCCACTGAGCTCTCGATCATGGGCCTGATGTTGCCTGGGTGCTTTCAGCAGAGGCGTGAATTGATTCTGACTGGCACGCATATGAGCCAAGAGCATATCGCACGTGAGACTGTCGTGTTTGTTTTCGCCGCAATCGAGAGTAATGTCTACACACACTCTTCCGATCGTTGCCGTTAGACAGGCGCCCAGCACGAAACAACGTCTTCACCGTGAGAAGCAAGAGCTCAGGCTGAAAGTACATGCCATTAGGCATTTGGCGAGAGCTCATCGCGACGAGATTTCCAAGCCATGCCCTGGAAGATTTCTGGGCGCATGTTTCACTTGATTTCCTCTATCGGTAATACACCCGACTCAATACTGTTAATTAGGCCGAGCTCTACGGAGAATGCGGAGAATGCGGAGAAATTCGGACAAGACGATGACTTCGGAGTAGAGTTCAGGAAGCAGACCCGGCCCGGGGTGGGGGGAGGGCATCTTCAAACCTTCCTATTTCATTATTGTCTGGAGCTAGGGAATCACAGGAACGAGTCGATGAATTTGGGAAGAAATATTAATAATACTACCGCTCCGAGCTTGAGCAAACACGGGGAGCCAGCCCGTTCTCCAGCACCATCTCTAGCGCCTACCCAGCGCCTACCCAGCGCCCTAATGTCCGGTTCCATCAGCGCCTTACAGGCCCACACCGGGTGGCTGCCGGACGGAGCTCGGTAGGTACCTAGAGATGTGCCATTATCAAGGGCTTGACAAACGCGTCGAGTCAAGTACCCGGACGATCGGCGCTGAAACTCCCATCCAACCTATACTAAGACGTAACCCTCCTCTTCTTTTATCTCACACGAGTAGTCCCATGGGGGATTCGCAGTTTCTCAATCTTGGGAGCATCGAATTTGAACGCACAATCCTGCACGAACAGTGGAACCATGACGACAAAGCCGCCCTTCGACTCATTACCCCTTCAAAAGGGCCGGCCTGATGGAAACGCCTGGGGTCTCTACGGTGCAGATGACGAATGCGGAACGCTTAACCTACTCACGCCAGATACTGTCGCCGAGGCGGCATCACGAGAGATCCGAGACGGTGTTCGCGTCTCGACAGACTGGTCGTTGAACGCAATGCCGACCCCCTGCTTTGGCCGCCTGGCGTTCCAGCACGAGATCAAAAGCAAGGCCCCTCGGCCTGTGTATGACGATGTCCTTGTATTCAACACACAGAGCAGCTCGCAATGGGATGGTCTACGCCATTATGGGTATCAGAAAGAGAAGCTCTTCTACAATGGCAGGACTCGGGATGAGATTGAAAAGTCAAACGTGAACGGAATACACGGCAAGTCACGACATCTTCGTTATCTTGCCCGCAGTTGCCTAACAGATTCAGCATGGGTCGAACGGGGCGGCATCGTTGGCCGCGGCGTTCTTCTAGACTATGCCACCTGGGCAGAAGGTAGAGGGATCAAGCTGACCCCTTTCGAGGCTGCGTCTATCCCCGTTTCCACCCTGAAGGAGGTCGCATCTTCCCAAGGCGTTGATTTCCGCAAAGGGGATATCTTGTTTATCCGGACTGGCTGGATACGGGCCTATGAACGTCTTACGGATGGGGAGAAGCTCGCCCTGGCGCAGCAGGCCAACCTATCTGCAGCGGGCGTAGAGTCTTCCGAGGAGACACTGCGATGGATCTGGGAGCAGGATTTCGCAGCGGTAGCTGGCGACCAGCCCAGCTTTGAGACTTGGCCTTGCCAAGACACAAACTTCTGGCTTCATGAATGGCTGCTCGCAGGCTGGGGTATGCCGATCGGGGAGCTATTTGACTTGGAGAAGCTGAGCCAAGAGTGTCAGAAGAGGAAAAGGTGGTCGTTCTTCTTCTCGAGTATCCCACTCAAGGTGTGTAATGCAAGCCTCTTCCTGGGACGTTGCTGATGACAAGACAGGTTCCCGGTGGTGTCGCCAGTCCGCCAAATGGCGTGGCCATCTTCTAGATACCTAGATAGCTCGATTTTATCTCTGCACAGCCGTAGATCAAAAGGCAAAAGAAATCAAATTATAAATATCTCCATTCTTTATCGCAGACGGATGATAGATTGGCTACCAGGAGATTGATCGCTCTGGCGTTTTTCTTGGACATCAAATGCCAGGCGAACTCGATTAGCGGAAAAGCGACCTTTGCCAGCACGGGAACCCCGTATGCCCTCGACGCCTGGACCGGGAAGAGACGGAGAATACTCACATACGCTCAAAACAAGGCAGTCACTGCCATCCCTCTCAAGCTTGAGGCCGGCCAGACAATCGTCCTAGCGTTTGATTCGAAGCTGAAAATACCCACCTGCCACTTCACTTCCCTATCGTCCCGAGTATTGGGCGTGAGACAGGCGGAATCTTCCTCCCTGTTGGTCCATATGCCTGTCCTCGATTCTGCGGCAGAAGCAACCCTCTATAACGGCAAAAAGATCAGGCTCAAATCCAACACGTCCTTTCGAAAGCCATCTAAGCTCTCCGCGTGGAATCTTATTGCTGAGCGCTGGGAGAAGCCGCGAGATATCGACGACGCGGTGACGGTTGCATCCAAGCGAAACACGACCCACAGGCTCGAGACTCCCACTTCCTGGCTGAAGATACCCGAGCTGCGGAACGCAAGCGGAGTTGGGTATTACACAACCACATTCGGCTGGTCTGCCTCGCCCAAGCCTGGCCTGGAACTCGGGGCATACTTGCATTTCTCAGCGATCGCGCATACCCTTCAGGTCTTTATCAACGGCGAAGCTGTAGAGCCGTTTGACCACAACGGCGGCATGAGAGACATCAGCACTCACCTTGTCAATGGCCAGAACAGAATGCTCGTCGTGGTTCCCACGACCATGTGGGGTTATGTGAGCAGCATTGCGAGCGAGATCCGGGAATCTGGGGAGGAGCCTCGGGGGATCTTGATTGCACAGAAGGCTCCTTACATACATCCAGACTCGGATAAGGGGTTGATTGGGGATGTGATAATAACTCCCTTCATGACGGCAAAGGTTGTCTGCTGAGCTTGTTATCCGTACAAGTATATATAACCCAGTGGCTGTAGGTCCCCGGATAGCCAGAAGCCTTACGTATTATACAGTCCCTTACTCCCTCAGGTTTAATGGGAGTGGTGGCCATTTGTATATCCTTCGAAACCTTGACTTGAACAACCAGTTTCCAGGCCCAACCACACTCTCAGTCCTTAAGCCCCCGTCGCCCTCCGGCATAGCAACGTCAACAGTCATGCCATACGGCACGGAAATTTCAAGTACCAAGTCCTCTGAAATGTCTTGACCAGGCTTTGTCTTCCACGACGTCGAGACAGCGCCAGTTGGGGTGACGTGATGCGCCGAGGCATATGTGAACTCGGCGCCGATGGTGGCGCGACAAGCACCCCCTCCAGCCGGGCTCGAGCCGCCGCAGACCGGCGATGCGCTCGATCATGAACTTTGCCACAGCACCAAAGGCATAGTGGTTGAAAGACGTCATTTTCCCCGGTTTAATAGAGCCATCTGGCAACATACTATCCCAGCGTTCCCAGACCGTAGTAGCACCCATTGTCACAGGATACAGCCACGATGGAGTCCTTGTCTCCAGGAGCATTGAATAAGCAACCTGAAGGTGACCTGTACGTGCCAGTGCTGGACAGATAAATGGCGTACTCGCAAATCCGGTCGCTATCTTGAACTCATTCTTACGCACTAGCTCAGCGAGTCGGTCCCCTGCTCGTGTCTCTTGACTGGAGTCGAGGAGACTGAAGCAGATGGCGAGTGCATAGGCGGCCTGCGTGTCGGAGACGAGTCGGCCGCTGGGAGTGATATATTCTCGCTGAAATTCGGCCCGCGCTGCTGCTGCCTCGGTCTCGGAGGCCGCCCTATCGCCCGTCTTGCCCAGAATGCCCGAAATTTCAACCATGAGGTCGAGGCTCTGAATCAGATACATGTTGGCGACCATCTTGCTGTCAGTCGGCGACATCCAGGGCTTGTTCGAAGGCGCTGCAGGGTCAAGCCAGTCCTGCAATTGAAAGAGGTCAGCGTTCGCCTCACCACGGACGCTAAACAGAGATGATGTAGAGGTGTGTAGGCACATACGCCGAGCTGAACGATGGTAGGCTCCCAGAGATTACAGGCGCCATTCTTGTTCTTAGGAATTGCTTTCATCCACGTGATAATGCTGCCATACTGCTGAGCCAGAATACTAACGTCGCCGGTCTCTTGATAGAGTTCCCCAGGTGCAATGATAGTAACGTCATCCAGATAGCGCAGGGAGTCCTTCGACACCAAACAGGGTCAACGATGGTGTTGTTCGGGCTGACCATTGGCGGGATGCCCCCAAGAACCGTTTGGTCATGCTGTACATATATGAGCCAGTTCCGTAGCATATTGAAGCAGTTGAACAGCAGGACAGACGTGGGAGCGAATATGGCAAGATCGCCGGTCCACCCGAGCCTCTCATCTCGTTGCGGGCAGTCTGTCGGCACCGATAAGGAGTTTCCCCTCATGCACCATACAATGTTTTGGTACAACCTGTCCAGCAAGGCGACGGAGCACGAAAATGATCCAGCCGGCTTCATGTCAGTGTGGCAGACGACCACCTCGATGGCCGACGAGTCGATTTGGCCTCCCGGCCAGTTGTCGACCTAGACATAGCGAAACCCATGGAATGTAAACCGGGGTTCATACGCCTCCCCATCAGCTGCCCCCTTGAGGGTGTACTCGTCCTTGGCGTCGCACTCGCGCAGAGGGCGCGTGCCCAGCTCGTTCTCCAGCACCTCGGCGTGAAGCAGAATGACCTTGTGTCCCCGGGCGCCACTGACATGCTTCAGTCTCGTATAGCCAACCAAGTTCTGCCCAAAGTCGAAGATGGTCTTCCCAGAGGGTGTCTGGATCTTTTCCAGGGGATTTATCGTCTGCACACGCCGTACGGGCTCGCTGTACCCAGATGTGAGCCGAACGGAATCCGAGAGCCGCGGGAGAACGAGGACTGGTCCCCATCGAGAATCCTCGCCGGCTGGGCTCGACCAGCCTGAGACTTCCAGCGTGGCATCGTACTTCTCTCCGTCGTAGATTTCGGCCCGCCGAATAGGCCCTAGACTTGATTTCCAAGAGCCACCTGAAGGCAGCACATCCACGCGGCCATCACGGTAGGTGATCTCAAGCTGGGCCAGCACAGCAACGCGGTCACCCCATATGTTTCGATGGCCACCCTCGAACCCGATGCCGCCGGAAAACCAACCCTCGGCAGCACGAATGCCCAAAACATTGTGGTTCGGAACCAACCATTGAGTGACATCGTAGGTCTGATACTGCAGTCGTCCGTCATATGCTGTCCAGCCCGGGGCGAGAAGGTAATCACCAATTCGGAGCCCATTGATCTCGGCTTCGTAGACCCCCTGAGCGTTGACATAGAGTCACGCGTGATCCATGTCCGCGGTAACCGAGATGGGCTTCCGGAACAGACGCTCTGGATCGACTCGGATGCTTGGAGGCCCCGGCAAGGTTATGCGTTCAGCACGCCAGTCGCTGCGGAGAGCAGGCCGATTTCGAGCTGAGCGGGCTCCCTCCAAGGAGTCTTCTGGCCCCTTTCATCTGACAAGCGTACACGGACTGAGATCCTCTGACGAGATTTGAGAAAAGTCTCGAAGGGCCAAGGCCCCAGGGTTGAGGAGGTGGCGGTGACCTTCACGGTTTCTGGGACGCACTGGCAGGAGCCTAGTTTCTCCTCGGACAACTCGGCCTCGTAGCCTTGCTGCCGGAAGTCACGTAGAGGGGTCTGAAACTTCCAGGAAAGCCTCGGCCGGGTCTCGTGAACGCCGAGGGAGTTGGCGGCAAGATAATGTTCGAACTGGACATCAAAGACGGTCGCCATGGTTTTGCCTGATAAAGGAGGGGATACGGGGGGAGGGAGAGATGAGCTACTAGCAAATGACTTCAAGAGTTTCAAGCAGCGAGTGACCGCATAGAGGGGCAACAGGATTCTTGTTGGTTAGATGGATTGGGGGCGTTTGCATGCCGGGGTTGCAATTTGTATGGGGGTATCGCAACGGCCACCCAACCCTCGCTCCCTAATACCTAGAGCAGGCGAAGGCGAGCTGAGGTCCCAGCTCGGTATCAAGCATACGGTAGATGACATAATCCCGGTGCTGGAAAACCTCGCTATTAACTGCACCGAGCTGACTCTCTGGTTCGGGGCATCAACCACCCGGTATATGGCATGATCCCGGTCTCGATTCCGTCAACCGCCGGGTCATGGTCGACCAGATGACATGACTAGGTATGCGGCTGCATGCACGGAATACGCGTATTCCAGCCGATGTCTCAACAGCGCTAGACAAGATTGGAGTCTCGGGTCCGGGGAAGTGGCATGCAGCTTGCAACCCCGGGGTTTCCGCACGGTCTCGAGTCTGTATGTGGTCTGCTTCGGACGAGGAACCGAAGAGTTATGCAAGCAAGGCGCTCTCGGAAACACGGGCTCTTCGTTCCAATAGCAAGCGAGGTCTAATAAAAGCCATGGATTTCTTTGACTCAGGAGTGGCTTGACTACTCACTCTTCATCCCTCCTACAGGCCTTGAGTTTGTCCCCCAACTCGTACCGAGCCCAGCCACGGTTGCCCCGATCGTGCACTTGTCTACTCGTACCCAGTTCAGCGAGCCAGACCTCTTATTCTCGTCTCAGTATGGCCGGGAGAACTCAGGCTTCAGTCGAGAAGGCCACCTCGTCTATTGAGAGTCAAAAGGATGGCCTCAAGCTCGACGATGCTGCTCTCAACGCCGCCGCCAGAGGTCAAGCTACGACCGGCTATGAAACCCTGTCGATCTGGGAGACGACCAAAGCCTTCAAAGTCGCCACTCTCATCTGCTTCGCAGCGGCCTTTAGCGCTGCGACCGATGGGTACCATATTGGGTATGCTGACTGCTCTGCTTTCCTGGGCAAAATAAAGAACGCGAACGCCGGCTGATGACACCGACCAGCATGAACGGCAGCATCATTGCCAATCTGGGATTCGTCAAGCAATTTGCGACCGAGGAAAACGCCAGCGGAGAACTCTACCTCGCGTCGCCCGTTCTAGCAGGCTGGTCCTCCATCATGTCACTATATGTGCCCATGCCTCAGGGGTAAAGAGCATTGCAAGCTACTGTAGCATACTGTTTCTAAGGAAGGATTCTATCACAGCCCAATTCTGGGACCTATGCCAAGGCGCCCAGTTTTGGGATTCCGATTCCAACAAGACCATCAAGGCGGCCGAGGAGAGCTACAGTTTTCAACTTATCCTGTACTCATGCCGAGGTTGTGAACTTAGCCATTCCAGCTTTCGATCCGTCAGCGTAAGTGCCTTCAAGGTAGATGGTGAAGGTGGCCCATTCGTCAATACGCTTTTGATGATAGTGGGATCTTTCTTCACGATCGAATGCTCTAGGGTTTGAAGCCAGGTGCGGTCAACAGCAGGTCTTCCGCATCTGGAATCATCGCAGATTTCTCCAGAATGAGGATCGTCACCTCGGGCTTCGGCCTTAAGCCGTAGATGGATGTAGCCATCTTTTTATCCCAATGACTGGGGTTCTAAGAGGGCTTCTAGGACTTGTTCGGGTACCACGGCCGCGTTCAGTGCCGCGTTTCTCACGGAGAGGCTTTTGGCACACTGCTGAAGGTGTCGGAAGAGTTGGTGCGGCTTGGGAACATTTCCTTGCATTGCTTGCACATCGCTGGCTTCGCCAGGCGGTGAGGTCCCCGTCCAGCCTTCTATTAGGGAGAAATGCAAGTGTTGGCAAGTTTGTGTTCTTCCAAGACGGACTTAGAAGGACAGGTACGTTGGCAAGTGTCGCAAGCGATAGAGGGGTTCATAGCAAGGTCTACAACGGAGCCGGTCATGACGACGATGTAGGCGCGATGGGATCTTTCGGAGAAGATAGAGGCATCTGACATTGAGGCTTCGTCTTCCACATCGGCATCAGATGGAGCAGGGCTGTGATCCAAATCGAGATCCCTCTCAGCAACTTGGTACTTTTCTCGAACGTGACTCGCTTGTTGGTGTTGTGGCCACGCGCCTAAGGGCAGGGGAGCCCACCGCATTGGAAGGTCACGTGACCGCTAAGGTAATTAGTAATATTATTAGCGAAGCATCCTTACGGCCTTTTGGTATGCCATTTAATTTTCGCATCGCTTGGCCCCCAAGTTATCCCCTGTCTTCCAAAACGGAGTTCTCCACCAGAGATGGAACTTGCAGGGACTAAGGCTTCTCTATTGGACGAAGATGAAGTCTGAGGTGCATTGCTAGTTTTCAGCTCGTTCTTAACCGACGTCTAGGCGGCTACCTGATCACACCCTCCTCGGCATACCAGAGTTTTCCGTGGGCTGGCACGTGTATTCTGAGAATGCCCCTTCCTGCCTTATTTGCGGCCTTTTTCTCATGTTCTTAGGCCAATCTCTTTGCAATTTGCGAATACCGGACCACCATCGCCGAATCATTAGAAATGCGTCGCTCCAAGATACTGTACTTTCTAGCAGCTCATGGCCTATGCATATCTATCGTCGTTGCAGGCCTCGACCGGTCCCGTAATCAGTTCAAACGATTCTTTCCGACTGTGGAGCAATACAGTAAACTGGGCTTCCACGAGAAGTGCCCTAAGCAGTTTGCAAATTACTTCAACGAGAGCCTTCCTGATCCAGGCCGGGGGCATCAGTGGTCGAGCGAGTTGATGACTTGTATTCTGGAGTCCTATGGAGAGCTCAACAAGGCAAACATGGCCGTGACGGCTATCCTGTTGGCGCTGCTACCTGCGGGTCTCGTTCAGTTCGGACCCAGCATGGCCGAGATAAGCCTCCTGAGCGCCCGAAGACCGTTTCTCGCCACATTCCTAGGCTTTGGATTGATGTCACCAAACCCAACCGAGTTTGATTTCGAAGAAATTCTGCAGAAAGCAAGCAACAGCGGTGCACCGCTCATACCGATAAGGGCCCTAGACGGGAGATACTTTATTGCTAAGGTTCTCGTGTCTGTTATCGAGTATGGCATCGCGATGGCAGCGACGGGAAACTACTTCTACCAAGTCTACCGGTTAACATATTGGGCCGTATCCCTAGCCCCGATGTGTGTTTACCTCCCTGGCTTACCGGAAACGGCCACACTATTTGGATGGGCCTTTCTAAACTTGCCGCTTTACCTACTCAGTTTTGTTGTCTTCGCCTTGGCCTTTCGTCGGGCTACACCTTCAGGTTACAGCCAAAGGGGAAACCGCTTGGCCGAGTTGATCACTGCTGAGCTGACTCCCTGTGGTCAAGGCCGTGACTTTAAGTTTCAGCGTCGACAGAATTGGCAAACTTTGCAGCGCCTTCTCGGAACCTTCACCCGACTTATTGCCGGACTTCACATCATCCTTGGTACTCTTCTTATTGGCAGCATTGTTCTTATACCCTTAGCCGACTCTCTTCCGGTCATCTACAGTTTCGTATTCGCGGCTATATTCACTCGGGCTGTATTGAGCTATGAATTGAATGGTCTGGCGAGAACGACAAATATAGAGCCAACAAAGAGTGCAGACCAAATCGACGCTCAGGCCACACATTCCGATGTGTATGAGACTCATGTTTTTGAACCAAAACGATATGAAGGCCTAAGGCAGTCTGATTGAGTAGATAATACGACCTATTTGTGAAGGCTGGGTCTAACGACGTGGGAGGTGTATTATCGAGTGGATCAGAACGTCGAGCTGAGCAGTGGAGGTCACGGTCTGGTAATAGTAGAATAGTGATACAGGACGGGTTGGACAGGGGTCCAAAGATAAGGTGGAGACTAGGGATTCAACTCATTAGCAACAGGGGATTTTTCAGATTTTTGGAAGGTCAATAGGTTCAACAATATCATCAACTTCAACAACTGTGAAGGAACGAGACCTTCCAGCAGCCGGGAGTGGCCGGGCTTTTATTTTCTAGTTTGTATGATTATCGATTTTATCACAGATTTCCTGCCTTTTGTCTGTTCTCTTCTAATTCGGCTGAAAACGCCCTCTTCCTACGCTCCCGCCCAGCGAAGTCTCCGATCCTCCGCCAAACCCGCATCTGCCGCTGCAACCTTGATCATTTGAGCCTTGCCACAATACGCAGCAAAGATCCAACTCGATGAAGCGTCTAATTAAACGCTTTCATAGCTATCCTGAAAATACCGACCTGTCTGCATCATTCGTGATGGTGCTATAAGCAGCCGCGGCCGACCTCTGTTCGAGGCGGCAAGACAGCCTCAGTCGCATTTAGTCACCCAAGCCGCTGAGGGATTGGTTACCTATTGGTGTGGTTTCTTCCTCGTCCGCAAGCTCGTTTCAATAGTAGATTCAATGTAATCAAATGTGTTGATAACTGGTGGGCTGTCTGTCTATCTAATGTTAAATGAGTGTGCATATATACTCTGGTGATGATGCTGCTGCTGCAAGTGATCAGTTCGTGATTGGAGAAATTTAGTGGGGTGCTGGTAACAATGGGGCCTGCTTCTGAAATTGAATCATACCCATCCCTATCAACGTCCATGCGATCGTTGTTAGAGGTATCACGGTGCGGACCCTAGGTGGCAGGTCAAAGGTGTGTTGTTCTCTCAGGAGGAAGCTAGGCCATGACAGTAATAACAACGCCACACGTAACCATGAGCGTGATCCGATCGCATAGGGCTGGTGCCATGATAAGTGGCTTGCCATCTGGGTTTAAGTCGGTAATGCATGATGGCTGTGCTTATCATGTACATTATTTCGTCAAGGCTTCTTCTTACAGCCTTGCTAGCTGGGCCGATCACTTGTCTCAGTAGCTAGTAGCAACAGGAAACTAATCCCCTACGGAGTTCGTCAATGCCTTTCGGAATGAGCCTGAGAAGTAATGCATCTGATATTTCGAAAACGGATGTAATCAAGTACCGTACAGGTCAGGTTCTTTAACATAGGAAAAGCCGGCTGGGGCGTGAATTTGGGGACATTGTCCCAGATCTGTGGCCCTTATAGGGGTCTGTGATCATAAAATTGAGGCCTTTAGGCACCTTAGCCCAAAGCTCAGTCAGGCTCAGCCCAAGCTCCAGAATCCTCAGCCCAAGCTCAGCCCGGTTCAGCCAGGCTCTAGGATCCTCGGCTCAAGCTTAGTGACAGCTTAGCTTAGAGCAGCAGGAGCTTAGCTCTAGAAGTGGAAATGGCTTTTGGTATGCTTGAGTTTCGTCTCCGAATATGTTAGTATTAGGTTCCTAGATGTGATTGAGCATATCAACCCATCTAGGCCACGGCCATATATTGAACCTTTGGAAACCCGTTTGCACGAGCCGCAGCAATTATGTCGTCACCTGGTTATAAGTTGGGATTCATCTAAGGGTATATACTGCTTCATAGAAAGTTTGGGACGTCGTTATCACCGTGAATTGTGACTATGACGTGTTCTCTTGACGACATGGTTCTGAAAATTATGGCTCCATATGACCTCCTTGTCGAAGACAACTCGGACTAGCTCTCTCTGGATCCTTCTCTTCTTCTCAACTCGGCAACCCTATTCTATGTATGCGTCGAAAATAGCCCGGGGAAAATTACCCTTTAACCGATAGGATTAGCCCGAGCCCCGAGCTGGCTCCCGGGGAGGTTAATCCCCCGAAATACAACATTGTGAGAAATCATTTGGGCGGCTGGCACGGAAATAATTCCAAGTCTCAATTGAGGCCTGTTGAAAGTAACGAGCACTAAAATCATGGCGAATAATGAGCGAATTCATGCAGATGCCTAAGTCATCCCCGTACGCACACTCATTGAGGGTATATTTCTGATCGTCCGCCACACCAGAAGTATTTTATGGATTTATCCACCTGACCTGTAAACCAGGGGATATTTGTGGCACATGGTGATACAACGGTCACCCAATGGTCTACTGGCGCAGCCACGCACAACAAACACGGCCAACAGCCAACAAAGCTTTCAGGAAACAAGTATGAGATTTATCATGGAGTTGTGTGCACAAGACGGATTCCCATAGTCACAGCAATTCCGCGAGGTACTTCGCGCAGCAGGGTCAGCATGAGGCGGGGGTGGTCTTGATAGGCTCACAGACCGGGTATTACATACTGGCTATATTCCCAATCGAACATAACGAGCTATTCCTCAATCGTTTGTCTTCATCCATAAGCCGCACGAGATACTCCGCAACACTCTCATTCTATCGAGATCTTCGAAAATCTTGCCATCTTGTACCATCATGCATGCCGGAGGAGAATAAAAGACAGACCCCGGTTTCCTTGACCTGCATATGTATTTACAACCAAAACAAATGACTCGGCATAACGCTCATCCGGGCATAATTACCTCGGATAAAAACCTTGAGTAGTTATTCGGGCCAAAGGAATCGGGATATACTTTGCTTCATAGATACTCACATAAAAGGACTTATAAGCAATTTCATCTCTTCTCCAACTCGTGCAGCATCCATCAACAATAATTCCGGTATAGTTATCATCAGATTGCTTCAATATCTTCTTTACCATGTTTTTTTACAGTGCGCTCCTGCTGCTGTTGATTCTATGTGCCAATGCGTCAGCCTTCCAAAGACCTCCAGTTCGAAGGTCCTCGAACCAATATTGGACCTCATTTTCAGACGTTCAAAAGATCTTCTACTTGCAAGCGGGCCTTTTCCTTCTTGTCATAAATTGTACTGACTGCTCAACAGTGGAGACTCCTACACCAAGACGGGATTTGACGCTGAGGGCGACCAACCCTCTTCGTCGAATCCTTTGGGGAACCCTGCTTACCCTGGGAGAACCAGTTCCAACGGCCCAAACTGGGTGGATTACCTGACAGTGCGATATAACGATTCTAGTGTCTTTTCATACGACTTTGCTGTTGGTGGCTCTACAGTGGACAATTCTATAATCAACAACGGCTACGACTTTGTCGACCAACTCTATGAGGATTTTATTCCAAACTATGGTGATGGTGAGACTTGGTCATCTGAAACTTCGCTCTTTGCTGTGTGGTTCGGCATCAACGATGTCGTGAATTCCTACCAAGCGGACAACTTTACAGACATCCAATCAGCAGTGTATGGGCGATATAGCTTCCTAGTTGGCAAGTTATACGCGTTGGGTGCCAGAAACTTTTTATTCATCAACGTACCTCCCTTAGAGCGGTCTCCTCGAATCACCGGATCAAGCGCCGCGGCTACTCGAGTGCCACTGGCTAACAGTGCAACATTGAGCTTCAACAAATACGTCGCGCGAGTCGCGGATAGAGTCAGGTCCCGTCATGGAGATACCACGGTCTTCGAAATCGACGCACACGCTCTTTTCAATCAGGCGATTGACGACTGGGAGAGTCTCGAACAAACAAAGGTGTACAAGGACACAACCGCTTATTGCGAGGCTTATACAAAGTATGAAGTCTTCCTGTTACTCATCAACCGAAATAACTAATGAAAATAGCGGCACGCCTCTTCCTGATACGAAATGGGATAACTGCACTTATGCTGCGAACGAATACCTATGGCTTAATAGTTTGCATCCTACCTCGCCAATGCACGATGCTCTGGCGAGTGAGATTGCGAATGTATTAGGAGCCTAGCGTCAAGGGGGACTTACGTTATCCAGTGGAATCAAGAGGTGTCCAGCCATGACATGAAAGATAGGTAGTGGTACACGATAGATGTTGTTGCGCGTCGCAAGTTCTCTGACGAGTGAGCGACGGCTGCGAGAGAAACTTTTCTCTAGCCATGCTCTTAAGGCGAAGTGTTGGTGTGAGTACAAACCCAACCGTCTCTCAAGGACGCCCTATAGAAGAGCCAGGAAGCCTGGTTATCCCTAATAAATCAAGTTTCGGGCTCGGCAGAGACACCTAGGCTGTTTGAAGACTCGTCACATCTGGCTGTGGCAAAAGTGGAGGATCCAAGGCGCCAAACTATTGAGAGGCTTATTCAATAGTGTGGGCGCGGCAATGAACTAGAGCCTGGTCTGGAACATTGAAATTCAACATACCATCTATTTTCAGCTCCGTATGTGATGTAGGATGAGCCAGATTCAGGCCACTAAATGCAACTGCGTAGGCAATAGTTCCATGTTACCACACGCTAGTTTGACGCCATTTTGTTGATGCGGTTCCACAATTGGCCGCTCTGATGTGCCAGAGAGTGGTAGGTGATCCATTATTGTAAAAGCATCATAGCGTATGGGCATTGACTGCCATTACCCCCTCACCTCACCTCTCTGATCCTATTCCTTCTGTTTCCATCAATCCAAAGTGCGAAGCGCGTTGCCAAACCTTGAAACCACCGCCACAAACACCTTGTCCTGCTTTCAGTCCTTTTCAGCATGTCCCCCATTAGGATTCGGGGATCTGGGCCCGATGGTGCGGAGGCCCCGGTTGACGAGAGTCCAAACGCATAACGTATGTGATAAGCATGCGGCGCATCCAAGTATGCGGCGCACTTTTCCTAACCTTCAATACAAGAACTTAAATAAAAACACAACACAGCATTTAATTAATTAAAACTAATCGCTATACTCTTC
>VYKG01000714.1:0-17398 GCA_011426275.1 Dactylonectria torresensis
CCCCCAAAAAAAAAAAAAAAAAAAAAAAAAAGAGAGGCTACCGCCCCCTTGCGATAATCAAAATCCCACCAGTCCTATCCTAGAGCTCAAATTCCTAATTTCCCATTTCGTGTTGTCATACATGTCTCATGTTTCTGGACACATTGTCCCGCAGTATCAGGGTGATTCACCATGTTTCGTGATCGTAGTCGTCTACTTCACATGACGGTGCATGAGCCTAAGGTGCGAGCCCTGCGGCGACCATTGGTGCCAATTCCACCGTCCTCCTCGTCTAGATGGAGAGCTTGAGCCTCCCGGGCCCGGCGTCTACGTCTTCGATATCCGGCGCCTGCCATGCCGGCTTCCTCAGTGGCCTGCATGTAGTCCGCCCACTTCCTCTCCAGCCTGCCTGCAGACGCAAGGTCGTTCCGGAGAACGCGCTTCTGGTGTTCGTCGACGGTCATCTGGAAGCCGTAGAAGCACTTGAGACCAATCACCTCGGTTGGGTAGCTGACACGACCGGGTTGTCCTGCAACCGGCCGGACTTGGGTATTGCGGAAGAGGACTTCTCGAATGCCCGTCCAAGTAACATTCTGACAGTCGTAGACGTCCAACTGCAGCGTGAATTCAGGACGCTGATCTGGCTTGACGGACCTCTTGGAACGCTTCTTGACCATCGCTGCTGCCTCGGCAAGAACAAGGTCGCTAATGCGTGTGTTGTCCAGATCCGCCCGTCTCAGGGCCACGCACTTTTGCATAACAGGGAGCATCCCTAGGTCGCCAAGGTTCTCGCAGTAGCTCAAGGACAAGTGCTCCAGGGTGCCAGCACACGGAGCCTTAGCGAGATGCTCCGACAACAGCGTGTTGGTGAGGTTTTCGAGATCTTCTAGCTCGAGATGTGTCAGGCGAGGTGTGGTGGCTAGAATGGGCTCGAGGGCTGCATCGGTCAACAACTTGCAGCTCGAGAGCTGCAGGCCTTCAAGGTTTGGCAATTGATGACCCAACGCCTTGACACCTGTATCTGTGAGCCGAACACAGCGGCTGAGGTCTAGGTGGCGTAGCTTTCGGGGAGGGACAACGGGCAGATCGGTTAGAATGTCGATCTCGGGATCGACTCCTTGAACCAGCACCTTCAGAGTTTCGTCATTGAACTCTGCGCAGCCACTCAAGACTAGTCTCTCGAGGTTATTGGTGTCAAAAATCACGCGTGCTGTGTCGAGGTCGTCGAAACCGCCAACTTCGCCAACTCGAAGATCCTTCAACCTGGGACAGCCTACGACAACAGACTTGACGCCCCGGGCATCCACCCTTCCGCACCAAGAAATGTTGAAGACCTCGAGTTGAGGGCAGGATTCGGCGATTATGGTGCAAGATGTGTTAGTGACGGCAGACAGCCCGGTGAGATTGAGGCTGACGAGTTTCTCATTGCTTCTCAATAGGGTATGGAGTGTTGTCTTGTGAAAGTTCTGGCAGCCCTCGAAGGTCGCATTCATGAGATTCTTGCATGCTTTAACAATGGCCTCGGTGCGTTTATAGTGCTCGACCTGCACGCAACCCCGGAGGTTAAGGTCCTTGATAAAAGGGCCGGCGGCGACAATGATGCGGGACAGGGACTCGGCCGGGATTTCCTGGTAGAACTCGGAGGCATCCAGGGCAGTCCAGAGCTGGCCGTCGAAGCAAGATTTGTAGAATGCCTTGGATACTCGGGATGCCTGAACCAGCTCCTTGGGACGGAGAAAAGAGAAGATGTGGATCTGGATCTCGTCGGGGATGACATCCCAGAAGTGAAAGGGGGGCTTTGGAGGCTGCTTGGCCTTAACCTCAGCGGGGAGCGGCGCGGTTGCGTACGAATATGAGGACACTGGAGTACCGGCTTCGATCCTACGAATGGCTAAGTGACTAGCGATGCTCTCAAGGGGGAATTCTCCCGAGGGCGTGTAATAATTCGGGGTCGACGATGCGCTAGGATATGCCAAGGGTAAGGTCTGTGGAGTAGACGGCTGGACGCTCCCGGGGGTCGACGGAGGGCCGGCAGCGGCGAGGCTCACGCAGGAGAGAGTACTCCGGGTGCTATAGGGGCTCCCAACAGATCTGGAGCGGCGCAAGCCGGTGAGCGAGGGTGTCGAGGAAATGCGCTGGATACCGCGAAGCAGACGATGACGGCCCTTGATCTTGACCGGCATGTCCGGCGCAAGCGGGGGCGAGGGCGGAGTGGAGACGCTCCCTGGCGCCGGGCTTGAGCTGCCGGACGCCATCATGATGGTATTCGCAGGGTTAAGTAGGAGAGGGAAAAAAGAGGAAGCAAGGAGGGCTTCGCGGGTTTGTTCTCCGGTTCGAGTGTCTGAAGTCTCGCGGACCCCTGCGACAGCGTATGTAATGCTTGTATCCAGGTGACCTCAGTGTAGAATGAAGCAAAAGGGCTCGCGGAGCAGGCTGTCGCCACAGTTGGAGGGTGGGTTTTGGGTCCTGGTCCTGGTCCTCGGTCCTCGGTCCTCGTTTGTGGCGGGACGCAAGGCTATTTCATCGCTAGCGAGGGACGGCCGATCGAGGGCCACGGGGTTCGATAGTAGACGCAAAGGGCACCGATGCGCACGCAATAGCCGTGAACAGGAAACGAAAAATAAAGAAAGAATGTCGAGATAATCAAAGACGGAGAAGGGTCGGGTCTGAGAAGCCCCGTCTTCGTTTTGGGGGGGTGGGTGGTGGTGGGTGGTGTCTGGTCTGGTCTTGTAGGGGACGGGGGATGCGAGATCAGCAGACGGACGAGGATGATGGATGGGATGGTGGGGTGTCAGCGGGCCGTATCTGTACCTACCTCCTGTACCTGGGGGTTCGGTTCGCAATGCAGTCCAATTGCAGTTGTTGCAGCGCAGCAAGAGGAGAGAACAAGCTGGGGAGTCAAGCAGGACTTCTTTTCTTAGTAGGTGCGCGAGCAAGGGCACATGCCCAGGGCAGAAGGGAGCATGACCGTGATCACTGGGGTCAGGATGAGTGTGAAGGAGAGGAGGATGGACGTCAGAGTATGTGTATGTGTGTGTGTGTCTGTGTCTCTGTGTCTCTGTGCAAGCGGGAGGAAAGAGAGAGAGAAGAGAGACAGAGACAGAACACACCGGCAGAGGTGTGCGGGTGTTTAATAAAAAAAGAGTTGGCTACTGAATTCTCGTCTTTCCTCCCCCAACTTTTCTCTGCCTTTTAGACGACGAGTCGCGCGAGTTCTGGTAACTCTAGAAGGATGGATGGACCCTGTTTTCCCAGCTGCAGCGCTAGGTTTCACTGGCTTATCGCGCTGCAGCTTCTATCGGCGCATTGCAAACCGACGTGGACCGTATCCAAAGTGATAGGCTGGCCAGAATCTGGATGGGGATAGTACGAGATGTTAGTATGGAACAGCTGGCTAAGAATAAGTACCGAGTGGGAGGAGGAGTGGCGGGGAGGGGACAAGGAGGAGCCGCTGGTCTGGCTATCGATAAACAAAAATGCCTGTTTCTTCCCCCATCCATCGGCATTCCAGGGCCAAGGCCGGGGATTGTCACTGACAAGTTGTACAGTCTGGGCCCTGGAAACCACACTGACACCACACACAGGCACCGCTCACACCCACAAGACACACTCGACCACTCCGGTCTCTTGGCTCTCACTCACGCTCACTGGGACTTAGAGGACCTGGCGGGGCGCCGACCCGAGGACCAATCAGTTGGCAATTATCAGGGGGGCCTTTTTACGGGGTCCATGGCGTTTGTTGGTGCTGCTAGGAGGGTCCCGAGGGGTCTTGGAGGGGTCTTTTGGAGGGGTCCTGGACGTTTTTTGGTGTGGTTCCCCCTCCCTCTACCCTCCATCCTCCACCAAGTCCGCTGCCACCCTATCCTCCCCTCGCGATGTCGGGACGATATGGCGACCGGGTCCTCCTCGTGTCCGCGTGGCACGTCGTTTGCGCGCTATCTTTTTGCTCTTGGGAGAAGCAGTGATCAGATGGCCGCTGGCCAGTTATCTCGGTGAGGGCGCAAGACCCGGCTTTTCTCGATTAATTATTGCCTTGTTCGCTATCTACCCAGGTAGGCACTTCATCTCCAGGTGGGTGGGCCGGTTATCTAGGCGGCTGACTGACATCCTGCGACACACTCAGACACACCCGTGGGGAATGGCAAACACCACAAGGATGCTTACCTAGTTGTGTAGAATACCCAAAAAAAAAAAAAAAGGGTAAAGAATTTGCCCAACCATCGTTTCCAGCCTGGTTCAAGAATCAAACAAGCGCTCATCAAACCTTCCAGTCTAGGTGGTTCTAGGTTCCGGGCCACAAGGTACAGGTACTGTATGCAAGGAGGCAAAATGGTGCCGACGGACTGACTCGAGAACATCCCGCCGGTTCCAGCCCAGTCCAGCCCGCCAGCCGCGAAACTTAGCCGGAGGGAAAAGAGAACCTCCCCGGGAGTACCTCCGCAAACGCGTCAACCCAAAAACGAAGATTGGACAAGGAATGTTGAGAGTGAGGCCTTTACAGCATCACATCGCACCACAGTACCTGGCATTGAATATTTACCCCCACAAAGGCGTACATCATGTATCAGGTATCCGTTACCACTCAATAGTGACTTCTGTTTTCAAATTTGAAATCAGCACAATTGATTGAGCAAATTCACAACTCAAAGGTGCTGTTAGTCTCTATTTCTTCCATCATCCAATGCTCAGCCTCAGTAAGCCCCGGTGGCGATGTTGTAAATGTCAGGGTGGAATGAAAGGTACAGAGGTACCTACTCATCATACGTCGTAAAACATGTTGTACCAGTGTTGACAGCGCAAAATGTCAGACAAAAAAAATGTCATGAGCGCCTCCCCCTAATCAATGCCACCCTCCGGATGATGATGGTCTGGCTCTTGGACGTTTTGATGAGTTTCACGGTGCGGCATCCGGAGCCCGGCTGGGACTCGTTGGACCTTCCCAACAGGAGACCCACCCCGACGCTCCTCCTCCCCAGAAACTGGACCCCGCAAACATCGCTCTCATCACAGTCGCCTGCCAGTTTGATTTTAGTAGTAAAGAGTTACCTAGGTAGTCAGCCTAGGCAGAAGGCATTTGTATTCGTATGTGAGATTATTGGAGGCCCCGACACCGGATTGTTCTTGTCAAGGCTCCGGTTCATTAGTGTATGCACCCGCCTATTGGGGCTTCCCACTTCGTGTTTGACCTCCGGCAGCCCCGGCCCCCAAATCACCATCTCCCCTTTCAGTATCTTTTCTTTTTCTCATTATTCGCCACAGGGGAAAACCGTCCTTTCCAGGTCTCTCATATTTCGACGGCCAAGACGAAGATACCAGTGCAGAACAACCTAACCATGTCGGGAAGACCACCAGTCCGCTGAACCGCTTGCAAGTTGACCCCCACTGGCATAGGAGCAGACGAGGCCACAGTCGCGTGCCCTCGTGAGTCAGTGTCTTTCAATTTTCCAAGTCAACAAGCGGTCTCCTGACTTCCTTGCGCCAATGACAACCTTCAGCCGTGACATAAAAAGTCGACAAGGCCAGCGCCTCTGTGAAAGGTGAAAGGTGAAAATGGACACAAAGGAGGCGTTGAAGAGATTAGAACCCGTCCGTTTGATTTGCGGTCAAGCCCAGGCTTGTTGGCTGGTTGGGTCACGAACTGGTAGAGAAACAGTCTCGATCGTAGAAGACATCTCCAAAGCTGTCATGTGCTCTAAATGCGTGCTATTCTATGCGGCATCTTATCGCAAAAGAGCTAAGTTTAGTTAGCATCGTCACCCGTGACGTGAGCCCTTGCGGAGACGGCATTGTTTGAGTCGCAGCGAATCGCAACGAGTCGCAACGATTGTGTATTAGCTCAGCCGTTGGCCGGCCTTCATCAAGTCGTCGATCAGTCGTGGACAGTGGGCCCTGATGCAGCTGAAGGGTATGTATGATACAGAGGGATAGCGATTGGCACCCAAACAGCCAAGCACCCTCCCCCCCTGCGGATGGGTGGGCGAGGAATGGTTCTTGTACAATCCAGCTGCCTCCCACGTGGCCCCTGACGATGAAGGGGAGAGTTTTATCCAGTACTCGGTGTGTGCACTAACTTAATAAAAACATGGCAGGTTCTATTATGAGACGTATTCCCATTCCTCATTCCCGTGGCCATTGCCCACGCCCTCTCTCCCCTCTCAGGCGGCGGCGTCTTGACCTTCACATGTAGGAGGGCATTCATGAGTCAATGCTGCGTGATACTGCCAAGGTAATAAAGGTAGACAGATCCTGTGCCTGTACCGCGGGCCGACTAGTTGCCAACGTGAGCACTGACCAGCGATGCGGTCATCGGTCCCCGTATTTCATCAAAAGTTGAGAGCCATTAGTACCACCTACGCACGTAGCCAGGAGGCAGGTTCGCTGGGCCTTGGGCGTGGGACTGGGATGGGCCTCATGCCTTTATTGCTCCAGGTCAAAACCCTGCATCAACCGCCGCAGCTCATGCACGATCCCTCATATCGGGTTTCATGCATGGCAAGCGTAGCAGTTCGCCGCTGGTTCGCACTTGTTTGAGGGCACGCGTCGTTGCGGGCGTCCGCCTGCGTTAGATTTTTGGAGTCAACTCTTTGTTGTTGGCTAGGTAGGTTGTCAACAAAAAAAGTTGAGAGATTGAGGACGGGATGGACGGATCTGCCGATACGCCGCCACCTACACGCTAGAAGGCTAGAAGTGGCCTTCAAGGTGATGGGACGACCAATGCTGATATTTCTTCTACCTTAGGCTGCTGGTGTCTAGGAGACAAGCAGCAACGCCTCAGGGCAACCGCAGCGCCTAATTCAAGTCGCATCGCCCCTGTAGATAGTAGCCATTATCCACTACAACCCGCTGCAAAGCCCAAAAAAATTCCACTGGCGGCGGCTCTTGGCTTGTGCCGTGACCAGAACGGGACTTCTTTGCCCAACCAGAGGGCTCTCTTTCTGCACCCACCTCCATCCACGGCCAACCGATGGCACCCAGTCCAATCATTTCTAGGACGCCCTGGCGCTGGTTCAATCCACTGTCTTATTACTAGGTACCTACGTAGGTTAACTGCCTGTCTACCGCCTGGTTCATAGCAGCAATACCTAGCACCCACAGCGCCTTCTCCGGCGCCGCAAGGTTCCCTCACCCACATGAAGCCGGAGAGTGAGACGGGCAGGTAGGCAGCGTTCATTCATCCCTACCTCGACTCATCTTCCCGTCTTCAAACCTTCGGCTGGCATATCGTGGCATCGCCAGACATACAGACATTCGCGTCTATTCTCTCTTCCTCCCTCCCCCTTCTCCGATCTCCCTCCCTCTTTCTCCTCTCCCCTCTTCTTCCCCTCTACCTAACAATCTCTCCCTCTCCCTCTCCCTCCTCCCGCAAACCGTCACCTGCAGCGTCCGTCACCTACAGCCTTGTCGACGACCCTCGCCCTCGATTCGTCTCCTTTACCCGTCTTCAATCCATCCCGCGCAGAGAGTAGACCTAGCCAGTCACCCGCCAGCCCCAGCAAGCCCCAGTCTTCCCCTCTGCCCCCTCTCTGGCCCTGGAGTATTGATATTCCACGACGAGACTACCAGTTCTACCTAGCTCGACCTCGCTGTGTGACAGGGGCCCCCTTCTTAGTAGCAACGACCTCCATTTGTACCCTAGCTTTTTGTCGACCAGACTGAGATTGCTGCTCAACAACCCCGCCATCCACCATCCGCAAACAGCCCATCCCTCGCATCCTCCAGCACCCTCAGGCCAGTTGTCGCTGGCTCTCTGCCGCCCTCAATTATGCTACAGATGCATGGCGGACATCAGGATCATGGTACGCTTTACTTTGCCCGCTTCCGTCTCGCCGGCCTGCACTGTCCACCTTTCAAACCCCCCAAGGCCAACACCGTCGCACCCTGCCCCCACTGACAGCTGACCATGACCCTCGTGCAGGCGCCGAAAATCACACGGGAGACGACGATCGCGGACGAGGCAGGCTTGGAACACAGCTCTCTCTACCCAAGAATCGAAGCACTGGAAATCTGGCCTCTGTGGTCGAGCCCACAGACCGTCGACGATACCGCATGTCGTTGGATGCGACCGCGGCGGCGTCCATTGCCGCCGACCTCGAGTTGATCACCAGGTTCGTCCTACACAACACGTCACTGGACCTACTACCTAGCAAAAGTGGCGGGCCGTCTCAGCCTACATCCTGCTGACCACCCGTCAAACTCCAGGTCTCCCATCATAACTGACCATGAACACGGCTCGGGCGTATCTGGTCTTCGTCGGATTAGACAACACAATCCTCCATCTCGTAATCCAACTCTTCCAGGCTCCAATGCTCCTTCCCGAAGCCCTTCCATCGCTGCTCTCTCGCGCTCTACCTCGATGACTGCAATGGTCTCCAGCGTCGGTGCTCTGCCGTTCGCCGGCGGTCCTACCTCCCCCAGCTTCTCTGAGGATCTATCTCGGTTTCCCTCCGAGTCGCTGCACTCCTTCTCTTTTGCCCACCAACCAGAAGACTTCATGCACAACCGGCAGAATGTGTTGAAACGGTCCATGGATTTTATGAAGGACCAAATGGGGCTTTCCGTAAACTCCAACCCGCCCGGACTTGTCAGCCCAAGGTCTAGAGCAGTCAATGATCACGATTCTCAAACTATGCTGGATCTCATTACTCGAGCGCAACTACATGGCACCGGAAACTCTCCAAACCCGGATGGCTCCCCCCTTCCAGGGCCGGTGACAGGTCCAACGCAAGGATTAGAGGGCAATGTGATCGAGAGGCATTATAACCCTCGCATTTCCACCCTGGACCTCTCTAGCCCCGATCTGGCTCATCCGGGTCCTGCATATCCCTTGAGAAACGATGGGAACCAAAAATCCAATCTTGCGGAGCTATCTATGTCAAAAGTTAAGGAAGCGAGTCGTGTCCTAGAGAATTCCAGTCGAGCACCTATAAATGAAGCCGGGACAGCAGCAACGACCTCTCCCCCGACATCTAGGCCCACTAGTCTGAAGAGAACAATGACGGATATAAGATCTCTCTCGGTCCAAGATCGCTTGACTGACAGCATGGCTCAACCTTTCTTGCCTGGTCAGCCTCTCTACCAGGAACCACTAGCATCTCCCGTTTTGCAACCGACGCCATCAACGGCCACTTTCCCCACTTCTATCAGTTCGCCAATGGGTCCCTCTGTTCATGGGAACACAAATCGATGGGTTCCTGCCGCTCAAGCCATTTTTACAACCGAAGTCAAGCCTCCCTGGACGATTATCGCCGCCAACGATCTTGCCTGCTTAGTATTTGGCGTTACAAAAGCCGAGGTCCGAAAGATGGGTATTCTCGAAGTCGTTCAAGAGGAGAGGAGGGCATGGCTTGAACGGAAGCTTCTACGCAAACCAGACGACGACCTTGGCGAGGTACAGAGTACTTCTGGACAAACCACACCTGCAGCGTCGGCGGCGACAGCACTTCTCGGTGGCCGCTCTGGCATCACTGCCCAACTGCTAAGCAAACCAAACTCGAGATCCCAGCCAATGAGTTACTCTCAAAGACGTGCCCAAACTGTTCATGGGGGAGATCCGAATCCGCCCAGGACACGCGGCAGTAGCCATCACAAAAGCACTCTTTCTAGGGGAGTTTTGCTATGTGGAGATGTGGTTCCGATTCAAAAACGGAATGGTGCTACAGGTTCCGCTAGTCTCTGGGTCAAGGAGAAGCGAGTCGGTCTCATCTGGGTCTTGGAAGAAATTCACGAAGACGTGGCGTATATCAGGCTAGACGAAGAAGGCATCATCCAGAGTGTTTCTGGTGCAACAGCTCCGATCTGGGGCGTTGAATCCGCGCCCTCAGGCTTCGATATCGCAACGCTTATCCCAAGGATTCCTCGGCAAGGCATAGATCCCAACACCGGCGAGATCGATTTCGCCCAGGCCACACGACGCAAGTACTTTACATGCCCTCACTCGCCAAAGGTCAATATTCCATGCACAGTTGAGCAAGTGAGGGGAAAACTTGAGCTGCGTGTATCAACTTTTCCCCACATGGCTGGAATTATAGTTGTTGAGCCAGAGGGTCTCAAGGTTCGCAGCTTGAACTCCGTCTTTTGCGGCGCCCTCTTCGGTTTTGAGAAGGCCGAGGGTATGCCTATCAATGCTTTGATACCCGATTTCGACAAGATGTTGGAGTCCTTGTTGGAAGAGGACGGCATCCAGTTGCTCGACGGCATGGTGGTTCCCGAACATCGGTTCAGGAAAGCATCTGCCTTTCTGGCTCTCAAAGAGCATCGATCCGATGCTGCTGCTGCATTTCTCAGTCCGGCTGGCATCCGCGGAAAACACCGCGATGGCTCAGACCTGAAAGTTGACGTCCAGATGCGCGTTGTCAAAAGCGAGAAAAAAACGCTGGTAAGGGATGACGTTGTCATCGAGGGCAGCGATGAAGAAGACGCCCACGCAGAGACTGGTGACGCGACCTTCGAAGTGACTCATTCTGAAATAGTGTATGCTTTGTGGATTACTTATTCGCGCCATCTGCATGGCACTCAACCTCATCTCAACATCGCCTCCCCTTCTCCATCCGGAACTACGACACCCTTGCACCAGCCCTCTCCTGGGCAGACCCCAGCTCATACTCCCATAGAAATTGCGTCGGACGATGACACTCCAAAGAAGGAGCTGCTCTCGGCAGCAACCTCGCTCTCGAAGCAGCTGAAGGATGCCGCGCTCAATGCGGCTGCGAAGCTCACTGGGCAGTCCAGACATTCCCCGAAGCCTGTTGAACAGCCCGTTGTTCCCAAGGTCGTCGAACCTCCTCGTAAGAAGACCATAGACGATTACGTGATACTCGAAGACATGGGCCAGGGGGCATATGGCCAAGTGAAGCTTGCCCGACACAAGGAATCGGCCAAAAAGATTGTGCTAAAGTATGTCACCAAGCGCCGTATTCTCGTGGACACGTGGACCAGGGACAGAAGATTGGGCACAGTTCCATTAGAGATTCATGTCTTGGAGTATCTGCGCAAACCGGAGTTTCAACATCCTAATATTGTTGAGATGGAAGGCTTCTTCGAAGACGACGTGAACTACTACATCGAGATGAAACCCCATGGATTGCCCGGCATGGATCTGTTTGACTACATCGAGTTGCGAGCCAACATGGATGAATCGGAGTGCCGGAGCATCTTCGTGCAGGTAGCCCAAGCGATCCACCACCTTCATACCAAGGCCAAAGTGGTTCATCGCGACATCAAGGACGAGAACGTCATCCTTGATGGTGAGGGCAACATCAAGATCATAGACTTTGGAAGCGCCGCATACATCAAGAGCGGGCCATTTGATGTGTTTGTGGGAACAATTGGTGTGTATCCCTCCCCCGTCGCGTTGAATACTGTGCCGTGGCTAACCCATTTGCTAGATTATGCCGCCCCCGAAGTCCTTGCTGGGAAGCCATACGGAGGAACAGAGCAAGACGTCTGGGCACTGGGCATCCTCTTGTATACCATTATCTACAAGGAAAACCCGTTTTACAGCATCGACGAGATCATGGACCGCGACCTCCGCATCCCTTTCATACTCAGCGACGAGAGTATCGACCTCATCCGCTGCATGCTCAACCGCGACGTTACCAAACGCTTCGACATCAACCAGGTGCTCGAGCACCCGTGGTGCAAGGCTGTCGGTCCATGAAAACCGGAAGGTGAAGCGCCGAAGAAGAAGAAAAAACGACAGACCATCGACGAAAACTCGCACTTACTACTTGAAACTTTTTGGTCATGATACCCCCTCAATCAAGGAGACCTCCCCCGTTTTGTCCGTTTAGGTGATAAAGAGACGCGAATTTTGGCTCAGAGACGGAGTGATAGAGACTATGAAGAGACGAGACGAGACGTATGTAGATGAAATGGGATGAACGGGATGATATATAGCGCCATCGGGGTTATTGTAGCGGGTTCAACAAGACATGAATAGGAATTATAGGCGATAATGAGAGATGCGCTTGGTCCTTTTGCCACGGATTGGGTTGCGAGAAGCAGAGAAGGGCATACGGTATACAGCTTTTTAGTGTAGGGCACACTCTGGCACCTATTTCGATAGTCTTGATGGGTGAAGGCGAGATTTTGTCATTCAGCAATCCAAGAAGGTTGGCCGTGGCAATTTGGAGTACTTGAATCTTGCGAGAATAAGGAAGTGGGTAAACAACCAACAGAGGGAATCCAACTGGCCTCCCTCCAACACATTATTATACCAAGCCTTGACTACCTAGACTAGTGATAACTCAACTCGGGATTTGCTCTAAAGTTGCAGCGGCATCGACACTCGGGCACAGGGCACTCGACGTGTCGAGCGAACCACTGCCTCGCGTGGTCGAGGTGCAGGACGTGCTCGCAGCGCAAGCAAAAGGTCGGGAAGCGGCCGGCCATGCGCGTCTCCTCCTTCTCATCGGGCTTGTCGGAGCGCGGCACGCCGACGACCTCGAGACAGACGACGCAGCGCGGTAGATGGCGGCCGCAGTTGGGACAGCTGATGCCGGCGTTGAGGCTGGTGGCGAGGAACGGAAGCCGGGCTTCGAGGGCCGAGGGGGCCGGCCCGGAGGCGGCGGCAGCGGCAGCGGCGGCTTGGGTGCCGGGATGGCGGGTGTTTGCGAGCGAGGCTTCAGCGTCGCAGAAGACACAGCGCAGGGCGATCTGGCGCGAGGGCGGCTTGAGGCTCGGGGTGCCGTCGCGCTTGGAGCGCTTAGTGGACTCGACGTCGAACTTGGTGCGCTGGAAGAAGAGCTTGTGGCGCTGGAGACGAGCGCGGTAGGCGTTGCGCCAGGCGGTGCAGCGGATGTCGTCGATGTACCGGGGCGCGCAGATGGAGAGGACGAGAGTGGCCGTCTGGACGTCGTGGAACTTCTGTATGTAGCGGGCAAAAATGTCCACCATGGTCTCTGTGATGCCCGTCAAGACGATGCCCTCGATGTCTCCGTCCGCCACGGCCTGTACGACTTGTTCCTTGAGCCAGACGGTGAGCAGGTCGTCGTCGAGGTTTCGAACTGCGACATAGGCGCGGTCTGATAGCGGTAGCGAGGGCTGGTTGGCGATGGCGGCCCAGTCGCCCGTCGCAATCAGAGACGAGATGGCTCGCAGATAGGGGTCCGTCTTGGATGCCACAGCTTCGTCAAAGTCTAGTTGCTCTTCAGCCGACTTCTTATCGCCACGGCCCATCAGCTGTAGTGCAAGGGACACGAAGAGCAGCTCCGGATGCGCTGAACTGGCCTTCTTTAGGATTTGGATCGCCTCCTTGGTGTCACCCGTGAACAGCGCTCTGGCAGCAACCATGGTATGGATCGTCGTCGGATACTCCGGGTCTGCCTTGCGGTTACGACCCTTGGGGTCGTGCTTCTCCGAGTCGCCCCAGCCGCAAACCTCGAGACAGAGCTGGCGGTGGTGAGGATACTTGGTGGGAGCACCATCAAACTTGGGTAGATGGCGCTTTTTGCAGTAGGCGCCGATGGCGCGTTCCCAGACGGACCGATCTGGCACAGTTGCTCCAGATGGCAGCCTCAGCCCAGGATTACGGCCTGTCAGTTATTAGCACGGTCAATATCCAGCGCTTGTTAAATCTTGTGTATCTTACCCAGATCATTCGTCCAGATAGAGTGAACACCCATGTAACTGAGGTCGATATTAGATAGAATCAAGCCACCGTCGTCTGCGGTATCCTCGGCACCTGTGAAGGGTCAGTCACACAGGTCAAATAAACATAAGGCCAGCAGTCTACTCACTTGCAATCCAATCCCAGACATATTTAACCCAGGGGTCATCCGCGACAATATCTCGATTTTCTGCTGCATCGAAAAGGTATTTCTCCTTGGCACGCAGCAGCATGGTGTGGTCAATCACACATTGTGCCTCCCTCGGGAGACCCTCAGCCTCTGCTAAAGAAGTGAGCAGCGCGTCGTGAATCTCGCGACATGATCCCAGGCTGTCTGAAGCCAAAGTCAACTTGCTAGTTTCGGATTGAACCAACTTAGTGTCGCCAACGCGCGGCTTCACGCCGTTCCCTGAAGCAGACGGCTTGAACTCATCCCGGACAAACGCACGCAATGCCCGCACCTTGGCGCCAACGGACTTGGAACTGTGAAACTCTTCCGGCAATGGGGTCTTGGTTGCTCCAATGTCATCTATCGTTATTGATGAGATTGTGTTGGACTTCAGCGCCGTTTCTACATCCGCTCTGATTTTGGCGCTCTCCGGTCCAAACAGGGCAACTTCTGCCAAGCTCTGCTCTATCAGGAGCGGTCCCAAGATTGCAGAGGCTTGTGAAGGCTCGAATTCCATCATGCTATGATATGGAGCGCCCTCTACGCAAATTTTAGAGACGTTGTCAGACTGTAGGCTCCTTTTGACGCACCTTGTAGTCCACGATGGGGGGGCTGCCATGGAACAAGCTTGAAGACGTGGTCAGCCGTGTTAGACGGCTGTTCCAAAATGTCAAAGTTTCCATTTGCCCTCAAAACGAGTAGTCTCGGTCGTAGAACGGTCGAGCCAAGCGGAACCCAGTCAAAGGCAACTATTCGGTCGTTCTTCCTTGACGTCTCCACATACGAGACATCCATTTCATGTGATTTCTGGACTTGCAAAAGCTCGGGGCCGCTTTCTTCTAGGGCGGTTGGGTTCTCCTTGTTAGTTTGCAAAACCTTGAGCTGACCAGTACGCGAGAGCACGGCGAGGAGACCGCACTGATCACGGGAGTATTTGAGTGAACGGATGAGCGAATGTTTGCCCTCTGCCAAGAACGCATCGGAATCCGTCTCAATTACGCGATCAAGCCGTAGGGCGCCTCCCCAGGGCAGCTCGTCTTCATCGACTGCCTGCAAGTAGTCATGAGAGGCCACTGGCCTCGATGTAGCGCGCCGATCCCAAATCATGATTCCGGGGTGGTCAAGAGCAGATGAGGCGAAGTAGTTAGGGTCATTATCAACTGTAAGATTGTTGTTACATTTCGTCTGGAAAGTGATGACACTTCCGGGATCTGCGGTAAACAAGTGAAATCGGTCAGCAAGGATGAGTTTGTGACTCCACAAGAGGGTCCCTTACCCCGAAGATCATGAATGCGTAGTCCCTGGGCTTTGATACCAACGACGAGTGTCTGGGGACTGTCTTCGAAGAATTTGACGCTAGATACTGAAACGCTGGGCTCCAGGCGGTATTTAGGATCCGTTATGTTAGCCGCGTCCAAGGGAAAGCCTTTGGTGTTCTTGTCCACCGACGAAAGGCGGTTGACGTCCCAAACGTGCAGACATTGGTCCATGCGGACACGGTCAAGGCCGACCGCCAAGAGCCCGGTAGTGTTGAAGGCCACAGCTTGGCAAGTGCGAGACATCTTCAGGCTGAGTTCAACATAGGCATTGGAGCCATCGTCGATCTTCAGCAGGTTCACGATGCCGGTGCCAGTGCCGACGGCCAGAAGACCTGGGTTCGTCGGAGACCAGTCGTACGTTGTGAGAGGTGGGACGTCATCATGACGGAAGCCCTTTTTGTAATCAAACCGCCCGGCACGCGCGTGCCCGGTCGGCTCATAGACCTGAACGACACGGTGTTGAAGGTTGATGTGGATGAAGCTGTCGACAGAGGGCTGGGTGCACCATTTGACCAGGCCAGGCTCAGGCCGATCCATAGTCAGAGGATGTCAACTTCAACCGCCAGGTACCTAGGGTGGAAAAAAGAGTATAAAATATCCTCAGCCAAGAGAGATTGCCTGTGAAGACGACAGCGCGTTTGTGGTGATGGAGTAGGCAGACAAGACCCAATTGATCAGGCGACAGCTTCCAGGGGATCAGGGATTTTGAGAAGACGGATGAGAAGGGTTCAAGTAGTGAATTTGTCTAGAAGCCACAATCGGGAGCCATTCGAAGTGAAGGACATGTATCGCATGGCTTCTCAATCAGTTGCGGCCCAAGGTGGAGAGGCGGTCATTGGTTGTCCAGCTCCCACACATTGACTTTGAAGTCTGGAGTAATGCACTTGCGCACTACCCAAAAAGGGCCCCGCCTACCCGCCACCGAAGACAGGACGCTAACCCCAGTTTGGTCACCGCTGATAAGATATCGATTCGGCAGATCAATTCTTCCTTTGCTCCCCACAAGCCAGAAAAAAGTTGCCGTCACTCAGCGACTCGTACAACCAGTTTGTAAAGCTTACCGACGATAATCCAAGGTGTTGAACACCACTCGACCACATTTCGCGTCAGCACCAGCCAACCCCAATTCGCAATGGGCAAGAGAGACTTTGGTCAAGTCGGCTCCGCGGAGCACGACTCTCCTGAACCGTATTCGAGCGGCTCGTTCAAGAAGCAGAAGCAGAGTGGCATATCCAAGAACCGACCTAGCGAAGGAAGCTCCCAATGGGCAAGGAAGCGCGTGCGCAACATCGAACGACTCCTGCAACGAAATTCGGAATTGCCCGCCAACGTCCGCAATGACCTCGAACGCGAGCTGGCTGCGCACAAGACCACCATCTCCGACAAGGCCGTCCAGAAGAAACGCAGCGCCATGATCGGCAAGTATCACATGGTCCGCTTTTTTGGTAAGTAGACCGGGTTGGGGTGAAGATTGCTTGTAAGAGGCTTATACACGAAATTTAGAACGAAAGAAGGCCATACGATTAGCAAGACAGGTCCGGAAGAGGCTCGACCAGGCCATCTCCCCAGAAGAGACGGAGGAGCTGAAGCGACACCTGCACATTGCCGAAGTAGACGAGGCATACGCCCAGAATTTTCCCCATCTCGAAACTTACGTTAGCCTGTACAAGTCGGACACGACCAAGGACGACAATAACGAGGATAAAGCTGCCAAGACGAAGGCATTGCTAGAAGCTGAGAGACCGCCCATGTGGTCGGTGATAGAGCGGGCAATGGAGGGAGGTCCCTCTGCACTGCGAATGGTGCGAGAAAGACAATCGTCAATCGAGGCGCAAAGCGGAAGCCAGCCTGGGGGCAAACAGCAGAAACAGAAGCCCGCCACGACGCAGTCACAATTACGGTCACGGTCGCATGACAAGCCTCAGAGCAAGCCTCCTGCAAAGGCGCAGCCAAGAAATCAGAAGCAAGCCGAGGTACCCCAGAAGAAGGGAGACGAATCAGTCGCGATGAACCGGAGGGAGCGCAGACGATTGATGCGCGAGACTGGAGCAGTAACCAACAATAAGGACAACGACGACAGCGACGACGGGGGCTTCTTTGAAGAAGGCTAGGGAATGGCGAGGAATGGCGAAGAAAGCTGGTTCGCATAGGCCTGAAAAGTGCACATGGTGTCAGGCAGCAAGGCGTTGTTATTTCCATGAGTAGATACCCCAGTGGTAGGTCGGTTCGGCTGCGCAACAACACGTCATCGAGCTTCCATTGTCATCGGTCCAGTCCCAACCAAGCATGTGCGCGTGGGACTCTTTGCAAGGGGGGGGGGGGGGG
>VYKG01000715.1:0-17385 GCA_011426275.1 Dactylonectria torresensis
GTTGAAGACCGTGATCCAGTGTTGGGATCACGGTTGGGAATCGTGATCCAACGGGATTGGTTAGAAATTGGCGGTGTGGGTATGCTTTGGTCAACGTCACGTGGTCTGTGCAGACCGGGCCGTGACAGAAAGGCCTCTATTAGGATAACTAGCATAACCTAACGACTCTCTAATAGCTCGATCGAACACTTGCATACCCGATCTAAGACCTATACGGTTAATACGTTATTGAATATAGTTTAGTAAGGCCCTTAAAGGCCGCCTTTATAGCTCATAGGAAATTCACTTCTTATACTAAACGGGCCCCTTTGATAGGAGAAGCCATCCGCTGGCACAACCGCCTAGGGCACCCGGGGCCGCAAGCCCTTAAACACTTAGTCTCAGCATCTCAAGGGGTGCGAATTCGAGGCCTAACTACCGTTAAATGCGAAGCCTGTAGGGTATTAAAGGTCAAGAGGCAGGTCAGACGGGCCCTGAGGCAGTCTGATCAGACTGCCAGTAAGCGTATTACTATTAACTTCTATAACTATGAAGAAGGTATAGGCAGCTATACCTTACAGATGTTGCTAACCTGCTGAGCTACTGGATATATCTAGGATTACTATCTTATAGTCCGTATGACAGATGCTATTATCATAGCTTTTAAAGCCTTCTTAGGTCATATTAAATAGTAACACAGCCTTAAGGTCAGAGTCATTAAATGCAATAATAAGATTACGGAGGTCAAACCGAAGGTCAGAGACTTCCTTAGAGATAGAGTAATTATCCTTAAGCCTTTAGCACTGCATACACAAGCCTAAAACGGCGGCGCCGAACGCTCAGGGGGCGTGATTAAGGATAAAGAAAGGGCTATGCGAACAGGAGCTAAGCTTCTTTATTAGTTATAGCTAGAAATCGGAAGAACAGCTGTTTATTTACATAACCGCACGCCTAGCTATAGGTCAGGCTAGAAGACCCCATATGATCAACTGCATACAGTATTAGCTAAAGCTAGAGGGATTCTATAACTAAAAAAGCAGCTAGATCAGACACATTTACAAGCATTCGGCTATAAGGCCTATGCAATGACCTCAGAAGCCTAACAGAAGGTTAACCGCAAAATGCAACTTAAGCCTAAAGGCTGGATCAGCTTCTTAGTAGGCTATAGGTCCTCAAACATCTATAGGATCTGGATTCTTACGATTAACTAGATAGTTAACACTCAAGACATCATATTTAATGAAGATGAGATCTATAATAAAGACTAGGAACGATTTAAGGATAATCTTCTTAAAGTCAATCTTAATAAAATAGCTAAATTCGCATAAGATTCTGCCCTTCTAGATAAAGATAGCTTTAAAGAATTCGAAGTTAAAGACTCTTTCGAAGTAACCCTTCCAATAGACACTCTTACTGACAATAAAGGAACCCAACTAGCGGAAGAAGCTGATGAAACAGTCGAACATATCAGCAGCCTATATATAACAGCAAAATTTGTCCCTTTTCTAACGCCACTAGAGTCACTACCATCAGCCCTTCTAGCACATTCTATCCAAACGCTCTATTAAGAAATCAAGCCTACAATCAAGACGAATGAAGGTATAATAACAGTTCCTTAGCAAGCAGCCTTCCTAGCTAGAAGAAAGACCCCTCTGCATACCTTAATAGAACGGAAGCTCCGTCAGGGGGTGAAGATGCATAGAAGCAATCTACCGCCACCCTTAAGGAAACACTAAGATCTTATAGATCATCCGTTTAGAAAACTCTTTCGAAAGGCTGAAGAAGATCACCTTCAAAGTCATAAGGAAATGAGGTCTTAGACTGAGATACGAGCTAAAGACCCTCGAGCCTTTGAATAACAGGTCCTCGGCTGTATGTGGGTATATGTCTATAAGTATAATAAGCACGGCCGCTTTTAGAAGTACAAGGCACGGCTAGTAATCAGAGGAGACTAACAAGCTAAAGAGAGATTACAAGAGACATATATAGCTACACTAACTGGAAGGTCCTTTCAAACCCTGATAGTAATAGCAGCTAAGTTCGACCTAGAAATGGTCTAATATAATATAGTTAATACATTCATATATACCCTAATCAATTAGGATATCTTTATATATATGCCTTCAGGATATAAGAAGGCAGGGACCATTTTATAACTGAATAAAGCTTTATACAGGCTATAAGTCTCTCCCCTACTATAACAGAAGGAGCTCTTAAAAACCCTTTTAGAGCTTGGTTATATATAAATTCCTCACGAGCCCTACTGCTTTAAGAAGGAAGGAATCCTCTTCTTCTTCTATATTGATAATATTATCATAGCCTACTGAAAAGCTCGGGAAGATAAGGCTAAGGAAATGATTAAATAGCTCTAATTAAGATATAAGCTAATAAGTAGCAATCCTATATAATAGTTCCTTAGAATAGAAGTTATATAAGACTAACCTTTAAGAAAGATTTAGCTATCTTAAATAGCCTATATTAATAAAATTATAAACCTAGCTAATAAAGGAATAGCTATAATACTAATAACTCAAATAGAGCTACGGCCTTAAACAGGGCTAGCAACCCTAGCAGAAATTTAACACTACTAACGCAAGGTCGGCTCAGTCCTTTATATCGCTGTTAACACCTGACCTAACATAGCCTTCGCTGTCTCCAGGTTAGCACGATTCCTCACCAATCCAGGCAGAGCCTATTAAGAAGCTGCTGACCGCGTTATTCACTACCTTACATACACTAAGCACTGAGCCCTAGCCTTCAGGGGGCCTAGTAGCCTTAAAGTTACTAGTGATGCTTCCTTTGCAGATAATACCCTTAACTGAAAAAGTTCGCAGGCTTATATAATCAAGCTGTTTAATAGGTTGATCGGTTAGAGAGCTAGTAAGTAAGATATAGTCACTATATTTACGATAGAAGCAGAACTCCTAGCCCTAGTATAGGCGGCTAAGGAGTCCCTCTATATAAGCTAATTGCTAAAGGAGCTTATAGTTTAACTAAATGACTTGATCATCTAGATTAACTATAACAACACTCAGACCATTAACCTTATAACTACTGAAATAGCTACTTTAAAGACTAAGTTAAGGCATGTAGATATCTATAATCACTAGCTAAGGCAGGAGGTTTAAGGAGGGAAAATTCAGGTTAAATACATTAAGTTAATAGATATGGTTGCAGATAGCTTAATAAAGGCCCTGCTAGTAGGAAAATGGAACTGCTTCCTTTATCAACTTAGCCTGGACGACATTTAAGAAAGATAGTAGAACTAGAAATAGAAAGGAATAGAAGAAAGGCTCTAAAATATAGAAGACTGCCTATAAAATACAGGCTTAATAGGGACTTACTTAAGCCTAAGGAAGTGTATTAAATAGTAGTAAAAGGAAGCTTATAGAAGTAGCTTAAAAGGCTAATAAATATTATCATTAAAGATAATAGTTACTACCTATTGCCATAGGCTTAGTAAGTAGCTTCCAGTTAATTCCACATAGTATAGAAAAGGCATATAGAGCTTGCTCTAAAACCTTAAGTAGTAAGGGGGGACAGATAAATATAAGCAATTCACTCTAATATTTAACACCTTT
The DNA here is from genome assembly GCA_011426275.1 of Dactylonectria torresensis. Lineage (NCBI taxonomy): Eukaryota > Fungi > Ascomycota > Sordariomycetes > Hypocreales > Nectriaceae > Dactylonectria > Dactylonectria torresensis. Next base: position 3,561 of record VYKG01000715.1, read on the forward strand.
ACTAACTGATCTATAATGTTTATATTATTAGTTGTTCTTCTTATTTTAGCAGAGTTTAACTCTTAAGGTATTAATAAGTACTTATTTCTTTTTAATTGATTCTTTAGTATATAAGTTAGTAACTAGCCTTATACTTATTATATTAAATAACGTATATAATAAGCGAGTTAGAAATACAAGCGAGTCAGAAATTACAAAATATACCTTAAAATAAAATTTTAGAAAATTTCTTAAAAAGTTAAACTAGGTCTAAAATAGCTGAAATTTTAAACTTAGCTTATTTATAATATATATTATTTTTAAGAATTTTTTTAAGCTATACATACTTATAGCGCTAGTAATATAGAATTCGCACTATTTTTTTTACTATTTTTACTTATAGTTAGCTTAATAAAATTTTAAAATTCTTTAAAAAAATACTATCTTATAACTTTTTTTCTAATTTATTCTAAAAATGTGTTTTTAAATCTTAATAAGTCTTATATCTAGTTTTAAAAAATCTAAAATTACTTATTTTAGCTGCACAGTATGCTTTTCTGACTCGCTTGTATTTCTGACTAGCTTATTATATACGTTACTTATTAATAAGTAATTAGTAAAGAAGAAGTAAAAGAAAGTTAAGTAACTTAATAAGCTAGTTCTTAAGACAGGCTTAGAAGTCTTTAGCCTTTATATACTGAGTAATATTATAAGTTAAGAATACATTAATATATTAGTATAGTTAGCCAGAGTTTAAAAAGTACTAAAGAATAAGAGTTATTATAGTTATACTATTTAGTAAGTGTCTCTTTTTATTTATAATAGAATCTACTTTAGATACTAATACTAAGAAGGAAAAGTGTATAGGCTTAGAAGCCTAAGGTTTAGTAAGTAGATAGCTGGCTTAAGGAGTTACTCTATGCTTATAGCATTCCTTACTATTGTCATAAGTAGTATTTTACACGCTCTGATTAGTTCCTAGCCTTGCAAATCCTCTTCCACTTGAAAGAGCGAGCGCTTCAACCCAGAGGCCCCTAGCTCATCCTCGATTTCAAAGTGGATAATCTGTTAACTAATTGGCTATAGCCTTCCTCACCCTGCTGACCTTACGACCATGTTTTCTGTTTCTTCTCTCCAACCTTCAACATCTTTAATCCTGCAAAATTAGACCCTGCTGCATTTCGAACATAAAGTAGATGGTAATTTCAGTCATCGCGTCGCATGAATGCGTTCCCTACGTGTTTACATGATTGTGGCAACGTGTCGCGGGTGGTTCTGCAGCTCTCTCCTTCTCATGATTAGTACTAGCAGCATCTGTGTGACCTAACGCCTAACCAGCTCAGTGGTTGCTTCGCAGAGCCACGTCCGGAAAACGTGAGGAAAACAACTACAGTCCATTTCCCTGGATCCCAGGGGTCTCAGGAAGCTCTAAGCTAGCTGTTGTCGTGGCAAATAAACTAGGCGATTGCAAGGAAAAGGCATGTCGGAGGGGAGCTGCTACGTCGGGACTGGTATGGTCCACCGTCGGATCTTTCAGTTCCGGAGCTAGAGGCTAGAGGCGGGAGCCGAGTGTTATCATTCCGGGGGAACAGGGGGTAGGGTGTCTTTCTAGCTTCAAGGTTTGTGTCGGTAGGAGAGATCGCAAACACGCTATGCACGATGTAATGTAGGTATAAGCTTCTTAGCAAATACATAATATTTTCTCCATCGGGATCCATCGTATACTAGTGGTCTAACACAACATGATAGTCCAACCCAGAGCTCGATGTACCTTTCTCAAAACCCTGGTGCTTCGTGTGGGGAACCTGAAGAGTGTTAAAGATTATTACCGGGAGCCCTTCCGCACCCGCCATTAGAGAACAACTGCAATGTGATCATCCATAAATTCCGCAATGTCGTCGACAAAGAAACTAGCAATAATCGAGGCTCCACCAAAGGCGATACTGACGTAGTACACCCATCTATAAGCCTCGGCATATGCAAGTTGGCCAGCCAGGACGACGCTTTCCCAAAGCTCGACATTTCCATCGATCCCGGGCAGATCCAGGATCCTGTCAAGGAGCGAAGCGGCCGTCAGTTCAACAGCACTCACGATCGACTCCGCCTCTGTCACACCACCAACAACCATGGCGGTCGCAATGTTTTTGATGAGCAGAGGCTCGGCGTGGTGCTCGAGGACATTGTAGTAGACTGCATAGCCGATAGCGCCGCCAACGACCCGAATAGACACCGTCAGAGACGTGATGGTGGCTATGATCTCGTCAGGGGAGATGATGGTGGTGATGACACTGGTTGGCACGACAATTCCGCCCACACCTAGGCCGGCAATGAGGAGAATGGGATAGAGGGGGGCTTGGCTGTCACGTTCAGCGGCGGCCAGAGCACCGCATCCAGCTGTCATGACCGCCGATGCACCGACAAGAAGCCATCGGATGCCACGGCCGCGGGACCAGCTCATGATGGCCAGTGTGATGACACAGCCAACCATGACACCCAGACCGAACGGCAGACCTCGCAGTCCGACGTCGACGGGGTCATGTCCCCATACATTGTAGGCTTGCGTAGGATACATCAGCAAGACCGAGAAGAAATTGGCGCCGGAAATGAAGCTGATCACCAACATCAGCCACAAGGTTTTAGGTGCTGGGCCCACGTTCCTGGGAATCATGGGATATTTGGCGCCCCAGATTTCCCAGCACACGAAGACGATGAAGGTAACTATTCCGAGAACGAGACAGGCGACTACGTGCGCGTCGCTCCAGGGGTACTTTTCAGCAAGGGTCAGTAAGCAGGCAGGATATAAAACGGGTTCTCTGGGCGCCATACCATATATCCTCCCCACAAAACGGCTGCATCGATAAGCGTGATAGATGCGATGGACGAGAGCCCACCCCAAACATCCACTCGGTGGAAAATCTCCTTGGGAGACAGGTTGGCAGAATTGGTCCGCTTTGGAGGGAAGTAGAAGAAAATGGTGACGAGAAGACCGACGGAGGTGTAGACAATGATGAGAACGCCGACCATTCTCCAATTCGAATTCTGGGCAATGAGCTGGCCCCAAAGAACCGCAGGGGTCCAGGGGAGAATCGTCATGATGAGAGCGGCAATGTAGATTCCACGCTGGGAGGTTGGTGCAAGCTCGGCCGTTCCCGCAATAGATGTCAGCTCGCCAATGCCAGCGCCGATTCCAGACAGAGCCATGCCTCCTACGCAATGACATCAGCGCCATTTCTTCAAGTATGGCCTAAAAGTAGGAGAGGTGGTGCGAGCCACATACCGATAAAGGGGTTCATTTCATGAGCTGTCGTGCAGACAATCTGACCGACGATGATCAAGACGCTGCCGAGGATGGCGACATATCGACGTCCGATCAAATCAGACAAGGCGCCAACGAACGGACAAATTGCGGCAAAGCCGATGAGGTTTGCGCTAATGAACCAACACCAACGGTCAAGGCCCCCAATGTGGCCGTAAATAATTGGCGGGATAGAGCCTGGTTCTGGTCAGTGGCCGTCAATCCCGAGGAGACGGCGGATGGGGGGAACACAAACCCCAGAGGTACGGAGGCAACTGGCCAGTCTGCCAGCTGAATGACATTGCAACGCAAGCCATGAAGCGCCGAGGCGTCATCTTGTGTTTAGAATAACGAGTTAGCAAATGCTAGAGGCTGGAGAGTGTGATGGAAACTTCAGATTCAGGATGGGCGTGTCTGCCTGCGCTAGCCACCGTAAAATGCCTCCTTGAAATTTCAGGCTCGCTGGGGTCTTGTAGTATATTGCCATTTGTAATGGGCAGTAAAGGAAGCATTCATTGAAAACAAGGCCTCCGCAGGCAAGGTGCGTCGCTCGCGTTTTGTTGATGCCGTCCAATGTACTGGTACCCGGAGCACGGGGAGCGGGAGCAGAAAGGAACCCACTTAACCATGGGTACGGAGAAAAAAGAACATCGTCTTACCTTTGTAGATTCTTCAACGGCTTCATCATTGTTGCTTTCCAAAGAGCTTGGATTGCCTGCATCCTCCTGTTGTTTGACCGTGGGTCCATCAACCTCAACCTTGGCGTCGTCCTTGGCTTCCGCCTTGGTCACCAGCGAGGGTGGCTGATCTACCGCCGTCATGGTATAGATCTGATATCAAGTGTCAAGCGTTTGTAGGGGAGCTAGTCGATCAAAAGTCGAAAAAGTGGCTCTGGGATGGAGGAACAAGAGGACGGCGCACAAGCAAAACATGTGCTGCCGGGAGCTCGGCCGGGTTTATAACCACCTACATACCTACCTACATAGCTGCATTGCGGTGACTGACCGCAAGCGTCGACCGACTTTCACATGAATCCATCACCTGGCCTTTGGGCCGACCCTGATGCTTGACCTAGATTCGTATGGGAGACAACCTTTCCCGTATCGCGCCTCACCGGAATTGAATGCGGGGAAGTTGAGGCTAGCCAACTAAGATTAGCGATGGCGCGGCGGCTGGTCCCTGGTTAGCAGTCTCCGCCGTGTTGGGTTGAACTTCAACCAGGGTGGTGAGCTAGTGAACCTGGTGCCGAGGCTGCCATCAAGAGAATGAATGATAAGCAATCATGAGATCGCTCTGTTGGCAGCCGGAGGTCCGTCGAGTCCAGGCCCCGCGTTGTCCGCGGGGCTCGAGAATGTTCGGCCCTGGGTAGAGTAGGAGGCGTAATTTAACGTCGCCATTTAGCCAATTGAATGTCCCCTTGGCCGATGAGGCCCAGTTGAACGTAAGTCACAACGACGACGCCTTGTCCATTACAAATTGGCCGATCTAGCCAGGGTACAAGCAAGCAAGCAAGCAAGCACGTCCTCTGTAGACTCCGGGGGGGGGGCGATACCGACGCTCGTTGTTGTGTTCTTGATATTAGGGTATTAGCCATGCAAAGGGAAGTCTAGTCCGGGGACAAACTTCTGTTGGGTTGGCTACCCGGGCACGCGATGTCTACTGCCAGGCGCCAATAGGATATGCAGACACCACTCCCTCTTCACCATCCATGCCCCGAGCATTCCGAGTCCTTACTAAATATAGCCACTTGGTCCGGGGGCCAATAGGCGCGCCACCGGTGGTGCAAATAAGTGTCACGTATTGCACCACCAGTAGTGCGATTAAGATAATTATGTAAGCATCGCTTAATATATAAGCCGGCCTTGGGGTGAGGATATACGTAATATAGCTAGTAATAATAGCCCCTTTCCCTTTAATTAAGAGCCTTTTTCTTCTTCGCAGCCTATATTCCCTAAGCACCTTGCTTAACATATTCTTAATACTGCTAGTAAAACAGTTTCTAGATGACTGCCTGCCTCTAGAAGGCGAGTATAGCTCTTGAGATGCCTTATATACTGCAATCAACTTATGGGCAGCAGCCAGAGGCTATGCATTCATCACTAGAAAGTCAAGAAAAACACTAAACGGCCAACGACTTGTCACATATGTCTGCGATCGTAGAGGCGATCCTCTAACAGCTTCAAATGCATGGCAACGATCAACTACAACCCGGCGTACAGGATGCCAGTTCTCAATTCTTATAAAGGAGTCATTAGATAAGGCAACATAGCGCCTAACGCATCGTCAAGGCAGTGAATTTTCTCAACACAACTATAAGCCAAGTACTAATATATCTGCACATCCAGTTCATTACAAGCTATCCCAAGCAGATAGGTTAACTATCAATAACCTTATGAACGCTAGAGTAGTACTAAAAGAGATCAGATCTTATATTTATAAGAACTCACAATCTAACGCAACCTAGCAAGACATATATAACTATATTACACAGAGTAAACAAGAGCTATAAAAAGGTCAAAGTACTATACATACTCTTACTAATAAGCTCGAGGAAGAAGGGTTCTAGAATCGAATCCGATTTAATAAGGATGGCCGTATTATAGCTATATTATTTGCATACCCAGAGTTATTAGCATACCTTCAGTCATACCCGGATCTACTTATCTTAGACTGTACATACAAGACGAATAAGTATAAGATGCCTCTTTTAGATATCGTTAGTATTAACGCTTGCTAATAGTCATTCTGTATTGCCTTTGCCTTTCTCAGTAGTAAAGAGGAAACAGACTATATATAGGCATTAGATTGGCTATGCTTAATATATAAAGCATATAGCGCAAGGCTACTATCTATTATCCTTATAGATCGCTGCCTTACCTATATAAATACTATGTCCCACTGCTTCCTAACTGCAGTATCGCTTCTATGCCTTTAGCATACTAATAAAGCAGTTCTACATTACTGCCTTCTAAGCTTTTCATAGTATACTAACGCCGCTTAAGGTCAATAAGAATAGAAGGAGTTCTATAGGAAGTGATATGAAATTATAGTATCTTTAACTAAGGAGACATTTAAAGAGAAACTTTAGTAGCTTAAAGAGCGTTATATTCCAGCCCATGCTTAAGAAGTGGGCTATATTATTAAGACTTAGCTTAAACTCTATAAAGAGAAGCTTATAAAAGCTTAGGTTAATTAGTATCTTCACTTCAGGAATGTTATTACATCCTAAGGGGAGGGCATCTATTAGCTTATTAAAATTCATCTTAATATAAATTAACTCGATCTCTTTAAGGCTTAGAGGTCTATTAAGCGCACAGTTCTAAACCAGTTAGCTAAGCTTTAAGTAAATCAGGCAAAGCAGTGAATCTGCACGCCTATCGAACTCATAGGAAGACTATACAGCGTTATACGAGGCTGGGTCTCTTATAAGGCATTGCATAAGGTTAAAGCGCAGAGGAAGCGGCTTCTATAGGATAACGCACTTCCTGCTTGCATAAGAAGGTTTATAGAATCACTCAGTCTCCCTTGTTCTTATATAATTAAGTCTCTTATATAAGAAGAGAAGCCTCTTTAGCTGGATCATTTTTATATACATTAATATCTTCAGTGGGAAGGGAGGCCTTAAATACTTATAAAGCCTTGCTAACAGTTTAACCAAGTTGCGACTAGGTCAACACTTACAAAGACCAGCACTCGTCATAAGCCATCTGCATTTAAGGCTATTAAGCAAGCATCACAGGTGCTTAAACAGACTAAAGCAGCTCCCTAATGCACAAAGTACTATCAGTATGGCCACATAAGGAAATCACACGCCTGCGAGCTACGCTACGCGCATCTTATACCATCTTCAACCGCAGCACCGTCTCAAGAGACCATAGCTTCAGCTCTAGCTCCATCGCTAGAAATCACTCCACATTCTATGCCAACGCCTAATCACAATCCAATCATACCTCTGCTAGCACTGGCAGTAAGCTCAACTTTGCAGCCTGTAGTGCCACAAGAGTCGCTCTCAGATGCAGAGCTACAGCCACACTCACCAAGGGCGGTATTGCTGTCCTTGGAGCCAGAGTCAGAGCTAGAGCCAGAGCCAGAGCCAGAGTTGAGCTATGATCATCCTAGTGCTATTTATTAACGATATGCTGCAGCACGGAAGGCATAGTATAACCAGCTGCCCCGAGGGGGTTTGAAAACTAATCAGCAATATCGAAAGGCTATAGGCCTGCCTTAACAGTATAGTAAGACCTATTATAAGTAGTGCCTAGACTACAAGCAGATATCAAAGCGCTATATCACACTATCAAGGTCGAGAGAATGGACTAAGGAGGAGATGATGGCATACTTAGACTGGAGTAAGGCCGAGGATGACCGGGTCGAGGCGCGTGTCTCTAAGGAGATAGGTAGCAACCCTTTAGCAAACAGACGAAGAGGGATAAAAGAGATCTAGGAGAGCGTTAAGCAGGATATTATTAAGCAATAGGCTTTATACTCGAATAATAACTAGGCTAAAGACTATATTATAGTTAATACTTAGTCTATTAATTTTCTATGCTTTTTTCTTTTAACTATAAATAAGTAATAAACTTAAAATATTATAAGCAAAGTTTCCCCTCTCCCTTACTTAACCTATCCTTAACCTCCCTTTCTTTAGGTTTATATTATCTTTTTATAGTACGTAGTATCTGCTTTACTTCGCAGCATGGCCGGCTTACACATTGAGCGATGCTTACATAATTATCTTAATCGCACTACTAGTAGTGTAACACGTAACACTTATTTGCACCACCGGTGGCGCGCCTATTGGCCCCCACTTGGTCCTTTCTCACGTGCGGGACTCTAGACAGAGTTCAGAGTCGGCATTAACTCGTTAACTAAGTGCTTAGAGGTGTAATTGGCAGCCCAGACCGTGCAACCAATTGCCACCAAACCTCGGAGGGCTCGCCCAATGGTGGTTCTGGTGAAATTTAACACGACATCTACAATGTCATCATTCCTCCAACAGCGCCATGCCTGGAATCAATTTGAGTACCTTTGACCTCCATTTCTCTTGGGTAGACGAACTCTGGCGCCCTGTACGCACCACCTGACCGCCGACGGCCGACTACTAATGGCTCACTGAGTCTATTCTCAGTGAGCAAACACGCTATGTCAGTACACTTCAATGGACTATCCCCTGGGCGGTACCCAATTGGAGCAAACAATAACACGTCTCCCAGAATCCTGTGTGCCACACACGAGAAAAGTAGGTGGGCAATATCGACGCTAGGGGGGTCATGGGCTTATGAAGTGAGTTGTGGGACGGCCTGAGGGGCTGCGCCTCCCCTTAATGGGGCCTTTCTGTGCCATACCCGGTCTCGCCTAAATTGTGTCCTAGGTGTTACGTGTCCATAGTTTCTGGTGTATCCACATGATTGCGAATCTCTGAACACTAAGAACCCTATTGAGGCAGCACAAATAAAGTGCTTACGGTCCCATGTCTAGAAACACAAAGTGATTAGGAAACACAAAGTGATAGGAATTAAAAAAAAAATAGATCTAAAGCAAAATTGAAAAAATAACTGTATGGCAGTGGTCTTGTTTGATCCCGGCAGGGCTGGAACCTGCGACTCTCTCATTACTAACATTGGCAATTGACGTATTAGTACGAATCAACTGAGCTACAGAAGCCGTCTAGTTACGATGACTGAAAAACGATTAGTATTATAATGAAGCTTAGGCTATACAATATACCTCTCGGGTCACCTGTCTCCTGTCTAATCGATACTATTAACATATCCCCTGATCTTCAAATTTCGCCATGAATATTTTCACTAATTAAAATGCGGATATAAGGGGGTTTCCTCTTCATTTTATTTGTCCTTTCAGTATGAGGTCGCACAAGACCTTGAGCAGGCGCATTTTCCCTGGGACCCCTTCGAGCTTGCATTTCACACTATCGGAAGTCGGTCGATTCGCTAACGTCAGTTCACGTCTAGAAGCCAATGAGATTCGAGAGGTCCTGGGATTTCGTTATTGAAGATTGCAGGAGACGCCAAGCTAATAGCGGATGTTATTCGGGATGGATAGGTTGGACAAAACGGGTCGAAAGAGTTCAGGGAACTTTTCGATCGAGTCACGAACACAATTCCCAGCCGAGAGTCACTAACACCACCGTCAGAAAGTCACAACCAAAAGCCATAATTCATGACTCTTTAGAAAGGCGTAGGTAAATAAGCTTCTGCTTATCACAATGCAGGTCATTGTGTGGTCTTGAATGAGTGGTGATAATATATATAAATGTGTTCAAGTTGCTACTAGTATCAATTTAGATGCACAGAAGTAACCCACAACTATTCGCCACATCCAATGCTCAGCAGGCATACATAATTGGAGGGCTAAGCCAGTAATTTAAAGAGATGCTTCTCGGTATCGTGTCCTAATTCGTTATTTGTTAGATTTCTAGTTTACTTGTAGGCTCTGCTAAGGGTCCTCCGGAAGGAAGTGGCTTTGCGGCACACGATCGGGTGTCAGAACTGGAGGCCCGCGTCGAAGAACTATCGCCAGAGCTCGAAGATCTGTTCCAGCAGATGCTCGGAAAGATTGACAATCGTTACAGAGAGCAGGGGTCCAGACTGTTTCGGATCTGCCATGCTTTTACCGAGCAAGTGGCAACCGGCAGTGAGGACTTTTTTGCTCTTGGCTTGGCGCTTATCGAAGAATACCATTTAGAGATGGTCCCAATACAGGATTTGGAAGTCGGAGTGAAGCGAGACATGTGTGAGGAGCTCGAAGGGCGATTGAGAAGCCGATGCGGCGGTCTGCTTGAGATGAGACGGGCGGCTCCAAATCCCAACAGCTTTTGTTTCTGTGAGGAGTCCAGCGAAGCTCATGACATTTTGATTGATGCGACAGTGGTCTTCATGCATCGGACTGTCTTTGAGTTTCTTAGCAGGGAACATGTCTGGGACCTAGAGTGTCTGCGGGTACCAGATGACGGCTTCAGCGCAACCACGGCCTTAACACTCTACCACTTACACGTCGCCCTGCACGCAGGACGATCAGCCCGTTTCAGAAATATTATAATCAGAGTATCGTACTTCTGGAGAGGGCTACGGCAAAACTGTCTACCTGGTGACCCGAAACACAACGCTAGCATGTTCTTCGCCAATTTGCAACCTCTTGTCGATCTCTTCCTGAAACATGGCGTGAGCGTCGAGGAGGAGAGACCCTATCCGCCTATTTGGAAGGTTCAGCGACAGCGAGTCTGTCTTTTTTGTCCACCTATCCCTCTTTTGCTCGCTATCGAAGCTGGATCAGTCGACTACGTTGATAATCACCCTCAGCTGAGAGCTGCGGTGGGGCACTGCTCGTCCTGCCGTGACTGCCTGCCACTCCTCTATCATGCCGCCCGGAAGCCACTACTACGTGAACTAGCCGCGGTTTTCGTTGACAGCTTTCCTTCTTCCATCATAGCGTCTTTTTCGCTCCGAACTGTGTCCTTACTATTATCGCTAGGGTGCGATCCAAATGAAAGGGTGCCCGGCATAAATGCTGACCCAGTCACTATTTGGGATTGTTGGCTAAAGAATTTTTGGGTCGATGAATTCGATTCTGCGGGGGTCATGCAGAGGATGGGCATTGTCGAGCAATTCCTTCGAGCGAATGCTGACCCAGACCTGGCAAACTTGGAACTGGGGACTTGGCTGAACTCGAATTTGTTGTGTGAGGAAGGAGAGGTAGAAGACCAGGGGTCAAAGGAGAAAGCCCGTCAAGTGCTGCAGCTTATCCAGGGATCAAGCGCAGTGAGCAATGGAGACAAGGATCTGCGGCCTCCGGTGCACAAGAGAACGTTGGAAACTGATGAGATGTGGCCCTGGGCGAAGCGGGCTCGTAAGTAGTCCTGTATACCTAGTCAGACTGAAAAAGCCAAGTTTTCATTTACAGAGATGGTTGCAACCTTCAACAGGGCTCCGATCAACTACATCAACGTACACTGAAGCCCCTGATGTAGTGTACGTGTATTTTAGTCAGCAAAGGCTCAGTTGAGTGTATAAATCTGGTGCTTTCGTTGATTGATTACACCTAGTGGATTTGTGTGAATATCTCACGGACATCAAGGGCAGTCACGAGAAAATCAAGCGAGATTTCCTCATGGCACGATTTGCCGCGGAAGTTTGGACAAGCCATGCCGCCTCGGCTGAGAGTTCGGAAGATGTAGTTCGAGCAACATTCAGGTTCCTGGAAAACGAGACAACTTTCAAACGTTGGGGTCGGTTATATCAGGCTGATCGGAGATGGATAAGCGACCCCGGACTTCCACGAGGGTCTAGGCTCTATTACGCATGCCTCTGTGGGCTCATTGCGGTGGCACAGGAATTTATTAGCAAGGGGGCGGACGTCAACGCGCAGGGCGGCGAGTACGGCAACGCTCTGCAGGCCGCCTCATATGGAGGCAATGAAGAGATTGTAAAGCTGCTCTTAGAGAAGGGGGCGGATGTTAACGCGCAGGGTGGCCAGTTCAGCAACGCTCTGCCAGCCGCCTCATTTAGAAGCCACGAAGAGATTGTGAAGCTGCTCTTAGAGAAGGGGGCGGACGTCAACGCGCAGGGCGGCGGCTACGGCAACGCTCTGCAGGCCGCCTCATTTGGAGGCTACGAAGAGACTGTGAAGCTGCTCTTAGAGAAGGGGGCGGATGTTAACGCGCAGGGCGGCTACTACGGCAACGCTCTGCAGGCCGCCTCAATTGGAGGCCACGAAGAGATTGTGAAGCTGCTTATAAGTAAAGCCTTTCTCTATCATAAAGAAGATCCAAGTCACTATCTTCTTTACTTAAGAAGTTATTCTCTTTAGCTTTTATATCTTCGAAATTGTAACGATCCACACTTCGCATTACGTCTCCTAGCCCGTCAGGCCAAAAGATAAGTCTATAATCACAATGGTAGCGATCATAGGTGTGGATAACAGCTATTAAATAGGGTCTTATGCACGCCCGGCTCGCCCAGGTCGTAACAGAAATAGTAAAACTTATAAGACTAGAGTAAAGAGTGGAAAAATGCAAGTTAAGCCGCTATCTAATAAACTAACGTATGTGATAAGCTTGCGTGACAAACAAGTTTGCGTGACACTTATACTGTGCATCTAAAAGTGTAAACTTTAAAATTTCTAAAACAGGCTCTATAATTCTGAGATTTTTAGGAAATTAATTTTAGATATTTAATTAAAAAGTTAATAAGCTAGTCTTTTTTCTATATTTTTAAATAAATTATTAAGCTAGTTATAAATAAATATAGTGTAATAGACAGTGCGAATTTAATACTGCTAGCGCTATAAATATATATAATCTAAAAAAATTCATAAAAATAATATATTTTATAAGTAAGCTAGGCTAAAAATCTTATTTATTTTAGGCTTAATTTGAATTTTTAAGAATTATTTTAAAACTGCAGTTTAAGGTGGAAATCAGAATGTCACGCTTACTTGTTTGTCACGCAAGCTTATCATATACGTTACCTCATTTTCATTAATATTATTATTATCTTTCTTAATATTATAATTTTAGGTCTAGAGTATGCTGATTAGTATAAGATCCAGACCTTATATAAGGCTTTTATTTATAGTACTAAGTTAAAGCTAGAGTTCACTATCCTAAACCGCTTAGTAGAGATAATAACTAGAAATAAAAACAGTAGCTCTAAACTCTAAAGTCGAACTATAGGGATAACTACTAATAATAAGACTAGAATTGCACTAAAGACCTTTATTAATAATGCAAGCAATAGGCCTAGAGCTGACTTCTCTTATTAAGTATATACTAATAGATATAAAGAACGCTCTTCAGAAGGAATATGCCCTTTACATATTAAGCAGGATTATAATATAATAATAATAACTAAGATTATAGTTAAGTAAGATTATAGATAATATAATAAGATATAAAATATAAGTAGTAAGTTATTAGTAGATTTAATAATAAGGGTAGCTAAAGTCATTAATTTAGAAAGCCTATCTAAGTCATTATCTAAAGTCCATTTTATAACTTACAGCTTCTAATAACATCTCTTAAGTTTATATATAATTCTTTATAAGACGGTTTAGTATAGCTAATTTCTTAATATATATACTAATAATCTTAGCTTAACTGTTAAGAGGGTCTCTCGTCTGTATGAATATATTAAAGTCGTGTGTGTTTATATTAGCCCTATCTTAAGGTTCTCCTCCGTTAGGACACTAAGGCTAAGAAATCAGCTATGAAGCCTGGCTTTAAACTAAGAACTGAGAGTCAGTATTATAAATCCCGAGCTATGATGCAAAAGGGCAAGTTTCAGTTCCTAAACCGAGCTTATGAGCCTATAACTTGAAATGAGAGCTAAGGCCGTCTTGTCGTACCGTTGTTGTGTGTTCTTCATGTTGTTATCCTTACTGCTTGAGGTAAACACCCAGGACACACTAGTCATTAGATATACACGATCCATCGGCGATATACACTTATACCAGTTTCTAGTCAAGCACAGGGATAGGGGATAGGCTACCTTCCAACTCCGGCCTACCCTATACCCCAAGGATAGACCCAGGTGT
>VYKG01000716.1:0-17289 GCA_011426275.1 Dactylonectria torresensis
GTACGCTGGTTGACTTCAAAAGGTTACGTGGCTATGCGAAGGGCTATGTATTTCAATGTAGATCTCTAACAGCCGTGACTTCTAGCGCCTCGTAAAATAGGTGGAACCTCTTGTACCTCGCCTTACTTTCCTTTCGTTGGTTTGAATCCCTGCTACTAGCGTAAGTGTAGCCTTACCACGGTCAAAGGGATACTAGCGAACTATCACGGCCTAATAGATTCGGGGATTATCCAGTGGAATATTGAGTCGGTTCAGGAGGTGGTGCCCATTGGACCAATTAGGGGATCATGGCCTGCCAAATGGCCTGTTAAGGTGTTACCGGTAGTCCAGACGCGGCGTGGTATTGCCAGCCATGCTGGGTCGGGATTGAGGGGAATATTTGGCAAGGGAGGGAATTATGGTAGACCAATCATAACGCGGCTCCCTACAACAACCCCACTTCGGACATAAGTTGTGGAACGGCCGACCTGATGAACAGAAACCTGCTCAAGGGGCCCCGCCGAGCGCAATCAGGACTCAACGTCCGGCCATGCCGAGCGCTTGTGATGATGCTCCACTGTGCTCCCAAATCCCTCAGCTGGTCGATGCGCCACCGTACTCGGTTCCGTTGTATCGGTAAATTGCACGATCGCGAACGCGATGGGGTGACCAATTGTTCCTCCGCAAGATTGACCAACGTCGTTTATCGACGGTGGAGGGTGTGGTATTAGTCAAGAAATGATTCCCCGACTTTTAATTTGGAATGATAAAAGGGAGGGCCGAACCCGACGGAGGTGTTGGTGAGATCCCTTCTTGATGACGTGGTTCGTGTGCTTGAGTGACTCGAAAGGCGGATCGATAGCCTTTGTCGACGACTACTCGGCTAGGGTCACGGGGGCGACGGCGGAGTAACAGGGACGGCATTCAGGCCATCGTCGACCGGGCACTGGCGTGGGGAGGCTAGAGAGTTCGATGAGTTAATGGCTTTGAGGAACGAAAAGGTTCTTTGCCTTGAGGAACGAAAGGCTTCTTTTTCCCCGCCCTCTCTCGGGTTCAGCACGCCGACGATGCTGCCCCTCCCATACATCCACTTCCTGAATGCGAAGCCACCCTCAGGCGAGCTCTTCATCCAATCAATACGGCTTTTCCATGGTTGCTAATCGTGAGGCATGTACGCCCAGTTCGATGTTCCGTTGAAGATCGAACGGCCCTTTGCCACCACCCACCCACCACCGCAATCTCACTGGCATTTGATGCAACCTGGGCGGTTGTCTCCCATCGCATAATCTTCAATCGCAAGGTCGGGTGGCTGGTTCGGCAGGCATTTGATTCGTGATTGGACAATGTTCCGACCAACTAGACGCTGTATTTGGAAATGTGGTCTGTCTGCGATGAGTTTTTAAGATGGTTGGTGCCTGAGAAGGCCTCTGAAGATTGACCATTCATGGAAGAATGTGGTATTCGAGGCGAATGGAGCGGGCTCCTGAGCCGTCGAGAGCGTGCTTCCTTGGTTGACTTACTTACAGACTTTGATGACAAGGATAGAGCATCATGCCGTCGGGGCAAAAAGGATTAATTATTATGGATGTTACTAGACTCTATACTGCAACGTCCTAAATAGACACAGTCCCGGAGATTCGCACAAACTCCTCCTCCAAATGCTGCCAGACCTTGTCCACCATGCCCTTCTCTCGATACTCAGCCAGCAGCTCCAGCACATCTCCCGAAGCACTCTCACCATCCCAGTCAACGCTATAAACGCCGCTCGAGTTCTTCCCATCAGTGCCCACCGCTTCCTCCCCAGTCTCGACACCCTGAGCCCCATTCCCATCCTTAGAACGATAGGACGAGGCACTCTGATCCCTTACCGGCATATATGGATGCTATTATAACATGGTTAGGTAAACCGTGTATTCTTCTTCTAGATCATTATTTTAATATTCAAGGACGCTTTGATTGACTAAGGCGTCGACTTCTATTTCGTCTATCCTAAAGAAGAGTGTAAGGATGAGTACTATTCACGGTTTGTAGATAAGAACGTGGCGGATGTGTACTATTAGTACTAGGGTGAGTTTCTTCATTACTACGAGCGGCAAGACGGATGTTATTATTGCCGATTAGAATCAGGATAGTACTTAGATATAGTATACGTAGAAAGTTTATTATAAGATAGGAAAGAGTGATGAACGATTCTTATAGATTCCTTTTCTTTTATTCATTTCGGTTTTTTAAAATAGGGATATAAAATACTAAGGATTAGAAACATATAATACCTGAATGAAGATATTTATATAGAAGGATTGCTTTAGGATGATAAGCTTATTAAAGGATATCCTAAGGCAATAGTGCCAGCTCCTAAGCCAAGTAAGACAGCTTATATACGAAGTTACTATCTATTACTTAGAGTAACTTATTTTAAGATCCCTCTTGCACAGCTATATTAATAACTAAACCATACTCTAGCACTAAGGAGAGGCAGAATAATCATAAAGAAAACAAGGGTTATATATAGCTAGAGCAATGCTAGTAGCTGTTAATACGAGGTGCGGTGTTCTTAGATAATATATATATAAGTAGCTATTAAGAGAATGTTAAGTTAAAAACCGTCGAAGGGTTGAATATTCTATATTATTTTAAGTTATTGCTATAAAAGGGGGAAAATAGTAAAGTTATACTAGTATTTACTAGTACTGCTCTTTTATCCTTATATCTTTTATTATACTTAAACTGGATGGGTGGCTGCTTAAAATGTAATACTATTATAAAGCTGTGTAGATAGTTATATAGTGTGGGAAATTCTGCTCTATCTTTTAGTCGATTTTATATAGATTAAGGGATTTTGTATTCTTAGTGGATGCATTATATACTAAGTCTAGAGATGGATATTCTCTATAAGCGTTTACTAGACTTATCCTAGGCTTAGGGTTTAAATCCATAGCATATTATGCCTTTAGTAGATTCGGGAAGCGCTTATAGAGTGTTATAGATTTGAACCTTGCTTAGGCTTAGGATAAGAATATTTAGACTAACCTAATAGCGCTGCATATTACTTGTGCAAGTAGCCTGCAATAGCCACTTCCTAATGTTAGGGAGATTAGAAGTGGATACTAAATAATCAATTAAGCTATTTATTAACTAATTCACATTAATTATACTAATTATTACTATAATAGATTAAACATTCACTTAATGCTTAATTAGGGGTTATAATTAAATTTTAATTAATAAGATGCATTTCTTAGAGCTATATAATATGATTAGGGGATGGGAGAATTAGATCCTAATAATCCTTAATTCATTCATCTTATTAAGGAAGTCCCTTTCCTGCCCGTTTTATACAAAACCGACATATCTTAATGCTTTTATACCTTATATTTCCTATTAATTAATCTAGTATGTCCTTATTCTCCCTAGAAACTTTAAAGACTCGATCTGAGAATACCCTCCTATTAAACAATTATGCATCCCTTAAACCCTACCCTTAGCCTTATAGTCCTTAGTAAAATTGCCTATATTACTATATATACTCTTAGTATTACTTATAATATTATAAACTTCTTTACCTTATTCGATTTCTTTAATAAAGAGGACTTAACTAATGGCTTTATTAAGTATATTGACTTTAAGACTGCTGTTAGTAAAGGTCTTGCTAGTGATTGTAATAGCGCTATCTATATGGGTGTTAATACTATTACAGTTAGCCCTACTAGTGGCTGCAAATCGGTCTGTATAACTTCTCAAACTTCTTTTACCTATGGCCTCTTTATTACTAATATTATCCATATGCCTAGTAGCATCTGTAGAGTCTGGCCTGCTATATGGCTCTTCAGACCTAACTGGCCTGTCTTTAGAGAGATTGATATTATTAAGAGTATTAATACTTAAGTCTATAATACTATCACTCTTCATACTGGTTCCGGGTACTATATTATAAATAAAGGAACTCTAGAAAGTACTATTTTATTAAAATCTAACTATAATACTGGTTATACTCACACTAGCTGTAGCTAAAGTACTACTAATTATTAGAATTATAGTAATAGCTTTAATACTAATAGTGGCAGCATATATGCTATAGAGTGGACCTTAGATCACATTTCTATCTAGTTCTTTGCCTGCAATCAGATCCCTAATAACATTAAGACCGAATTCCTTAATCCGTCTAAGTGGAGCCTGCTTACTGCGCGCTTTACTGGCGGCTCTGGCTATAATATAGATACCTATTTTATAGACAATAACCTAGTCTTTAACACCACCTTCTGTAAAGACTGGGCTAGCTCTGCTAAGATCTGGAATACTAATCTTAAGTGCTCTGCCCTCTCCTCTAACTGTAATGATTACATTACTACTAACCCAGCTGCCTTTACTAAGGCCTACTAGCTTATTAATTCCATAAAGATCTTCGACTAATCTACTTCTAGTTATAATAATAAGTAATGAGCCTATGCTGGGCCCGGTATGAGGTGTCTGTACCTAAGGCAGTTGCGATGAGGGTTTCTAAGGGGAGAGCGTCAGCTAATTAGAGAGAAAGGAACAGTGTTCTCTTTTCTTCAGATATGCGGATATGACTCCAGCGATAAGTAATAAAAATTTAACCTTGTCATTTAGGCCATTCTGTGATGTTGATCACCTTTTATTTAGAATAAAATGAGAATTAACTATATCTACTTTAAGTAGTATAATGTATAGTAACTGTTTAGTAGCGACTTATGTCCGTTTAAGGTATTTAAAGTGCGTTCGCACCTGGGACAAACTGATCACATTAGCCAATTGACATAACACCATAGAACATTTGTGCCTCTATCGTATTATGAGTCATGCCCAGCCGCACCATAGTAAACACATTCCGCCTCCTACGCTGTCCAGTCTACCTCGCCACTATACACAGAGGTTTATACTACGTCTTCAGATCATGGTCAGGTAGCCGCAGTGTGAGCCCTTCCATCCACATCTTCCAAGCCAGAGTCATAGTGCCGACCATGAATGCGAATACCTCGACTCCAATCAACAGAGAAACCCAAATGGGGTAACCATTAGCAATCCAGAAGACAAGGCCAACAAGAACCTCGATAATACTAATATCGACCAATATAGTTAGAAGCCATAGAATTAGTGTTTTTCTTTCAGTCGAACAACTCTGCTAGCCCTCGAACTTGAAAAGGAGCATTTTAGCCAGAGTTAAAGCGATAATACTTTTTACCACAGAGCTGGCGAGTAACAATACTACTATCTGGCCCATAGCTGTCTTCTGATGATCCTGAAATCCGCCGAATGCCATCAAGACTGAGGCGACGATAGCAGGAAAAGCTGCGATAATATCAAATGTTCGATAGAAAAGCAGGACGCGGTCAAACACAGTAACCCCCCGCCCGCCTACCACGTTATGGGCTTTGTGATAGGACACTAATTAGCGCGATGGGTCGTGAATCAATTAATAATGAAACGTACGCTGGTCACAGGACTCCATTATGGATGCGTAACTTTAAAAGGTCGATTTTTAAACACTTCAGGCTGGGCCAGGTGTCGACAAAATACTTAGTCTAAGAACGAGCAAAATAAACGCAGTATAGGATCATCTACTTATACAGTACCATAATGTCAGTCGGGGCCCTCCCTATCAAGCCTCGGCCCCTTGGGAACCAAAATCAAGTAAAGTCAATAAGAGCACAGCCCTAAACTGACCTTACAAGCCTATCCAGCGTCCACTTGTGGATTCTTACTGCAGCCAGATGTTTTAGACTCCTAGCACTGGTACAGTACAGTCACTTGCAGGGAATGTGTCGCAGTGCCTGGAGGAACTACGAAGTAAGTTCCGGAAGGTTCCTTTGCCTGGAGGAACTACGAAGTAAGTTCCGGAAGGTTCCTCAGGCTGAACTTTGCCTGGAGGAACTACGAAGTAAGTTCCGGAAGGTTCTTTAGCCTCTCCTTACCCGACACATACAAAGCACGGACCAGTTTCGCCAAGACTTTGTCGATTTTACAGTATCATTTATATAATTTTACTATCACTTTTTACTGTGAGCAGCGGCTTAGATGGTTGCTTTTTAGTCAGGGTGGTGTGTTTATGGTCTCTTCCTTATGTAAGCGACGGCTTACGCGGTTTCTTTTTAGTTAGGGTGGTGAGTTTATGGTTTCTTTAACGAAGAGACATACAGACTTTTACTATCATAAGTCTATCGTACCCATGCGAGAGAAGGAGACGTTAAGGGATATTACTGCCTTACAGCTTATAAATATAACTACCAAGGTGCATGCTATGACTTAGCCTCAGCATCATCAGAATCACACCAGAGAGAAGTGTCATCTTCCTCCTTGGCTTCGGTTACTGAAGTAGACTCTGATATTATATCCTAATCCTAAAACCAGCTCTCGTGTCTATAGTCACATTCAAAGCACTACCTTATCTAGTCCCCCAGCCTCTCCAGCTTATAAACGCTGTCCTTCATTTGTCTATCTAATACATTCTTCAGTTCGATAAAATCGCCTCATACTAGTCTTCAGAAAAGATATAGCCCCTCTTACCTCTCTGCCCTCAAAAGCTATACGTATAAGCTTATAAAACTAGGCCTTGTCACTATGCTACTACTATGAATGCTTTTAAGGTTAAGAAGGACGTCTAAGAACTGCTTACCCTGGCTTTTCTAGTCTGTTATAGCGAAGGCGGGGGTGCATAGGGGTCCTATTCTATAGGTAACTAACCGAAAGCCTGGCTTGCTTCTTAAGCTAGGATTCTTTCTTTACATAGAGTTAGGGATAATTACTATTTTACTCTTAATAAGGAGCGTACCTTTCGGAAGTCTGAGTACTGCGAGGTCTACGATATTGTCTGACTGGAGAAGAATGGCTGCCAGGGGGCCTAGGTAGAGCGTTACGTTACTAGTAATAGCAATAGTGCTACAGGCGAGGTCAGGAAAGATGTTAACTGCCTTAAAGGGCGCTCTATTGACTAGCTTTAACCCAGTGAGCTAGTTCTGGGTTACTACTACTAGCATCCCTTATACATAGAAGAATAACCCAGGGGTTAGGAGTTATAAGTCATCTCTATAGTAGAGCATATCGTATAGCTCTTCTATATATAACCGCTTTCTTGCTTTAGTAGTATACTTTACTATGAAGATCGAGATATACTTACCCTAGGTGCGAGCCTACTATATAATAGCCGCTATATTCAGGTCCTACCTATCTTAGTTCAGAAGTATAATCGCCTACAGCCTATTAGCGAAAGAGGGCTAGGATGCTTAGTTAAATAGGCGATAATATAGCTATTAGAAGTCTAGCTCAGTCTACTGCCCATTGCGGAGATGCTGGAGGAAGCTATGTAACCTTACACACCTAGCAGTGCGGACCTATTTATAAAGCATGACGATAGTTATAAACTAGAGGAATAGTTTATATACTGCTATATGCTTTGCTAAGCTCTCCGGTCTCTATTTACTGTGTTCTCTAGGCTCTAGTAAGAGGAGGCTGGTCTGTCTAACTGGCTTAAACTAAAAGAAGTCACTAAAGAAGATAATAATTAGGATCTTACTAAAAGGGCGATACGCATTATCTCTATATAGCCTTAAGCGGCTGTCTACAGATGCTAGCATAAGGCCGCCTACCTGGCTGATTTTATTAACGATTAATATAGTCTTGCTCTTCTAATATAGCTTCTATTCTTCTAATATATTCCTCATAGTCTCTATCTTATCTTTAAATCTAATATTATATATTAAATAGAGAGTCACTCTATTAATAAGTATAGTCACGTTTCTGCTAGCGCCTATTAGGAGTAATATATAAAGGCTGCCTTTTAACCAGAACATATCCTTAATAGCGTATATAATGCGAGATTTTCCCATGCCCCCTTTACTACTAATATATTAGAAGTATTACTTGCCCTTCTCTTCCTAGAGCTAAGTACTGTGCTTATTAAGGAATACTACTAGTAGTAATACTACTATTGACTGTAGCTTATTCAAGGTCTACTGCCTTACCAGACTTAGAGCGATATCAACATATAATATATAAGGGCTGACTTTAAAACGCATTTGACCCCCTAGACCGACCCCGCTGGCTAGTGTTTCTTCCGTCTGAGCAGGCCGCTGTAGGACATCCGGCCTCCTATAGGGCCTATTAGTATGTGCAGATGACTCATTACTCTCCCTGCCCTGGATATTTGCCGTAATGCTAGTGTCTTCTTTCTTCTAGAGCTTTAATATTATATTGATTTCCTCTTGAGTAAGGAGGCCTATGCCCCAGAAAGGTGAATCTTAAATGTCTTATAGTATCGTGTAAAACTGTCGGCCGCGCTAGGCGGCAGTATTATCATCCTCCCCTATATCAATTGCCCTCGCTTCTTCATACAAGCTTTTCAGCGCCGAACTTATAAGCATATCCTTGATTTCGCTTCCCCAGACTGCGGATAGGACACCCAGAAAGGCATCATAATACTCTTATAAGTCGATATTCTCATCATCCGCCCTAGCGCCGTCCTCCTCCCCGATTTAATCGCTAAAGGCATGCGAATCCACAATCTCTTCAAAGTCCTAGTCCAGACTCTAAAGCTTATAGTCAACCTAAGCGTCTTCTACAGAAATACGTAATAAAGCGATATTATGGACGGAAGAGTGAACTTAGTTACTTAGCCTTTCTTATAACCTTCGCTAAAGTCTAGGTATATCATCCACTAGCTCGCCTTAAAACCTTTCCTAAAGAATAAACAGAATAAGATATAAGACTGCGTTCTTATTAATACTCTATAAGCACTTCCCTTTATATTATAGAGCCTTAATACCTACTTCTTCATGAAGTTTTTATCTTATTTATCGAACTTATCTATAAGACGACTATTGAAGACAGGCACTGCTATTTTATTAGGAGTTCGGAGGCATTAAACCCAGCCTTTATAGACTGTTACTATTTATAGAAAAGGAATTAGTATTATGCCTCTCTAGTAGGACCTTTCTTTCTTTAAGACTATAAAGGACATATAGTTATAGAAGCAGAAGTCTTAGAGGATCGGGCCGCGGTATTTATAAGCCTCTAAGTAGGGCAACTTAAAACCATCTGCTTAAAAATAAATATTATCTGGTTATAGCTCTTAACTAAGCGCTAACAGAGCTTCCTGCAGACCCGGCCACTATTTAACACAGGCTTAATATAAGGAATTAAGACGCACCCAGATCTAAGTAAGAACATTTATAAAGTCAGTCCTAAAGCCAAGCAAATAGCTAAGTACCTCAGGTTATAAGAGCTTTCTACTTATAAAAATGCGGTTTATAATATATAGTAAGAACGATTTAGTCTTATCTCCTACTGTTAATACTAACATAGTACCTAGATTGCTTAGTTTCCCTTACTATTATTAGGCTAGATCTAATAGCTCTATAGTAAGGGCAAGCCGCTTCTATATAAGAGCATTAAGCTTTATAGCATAGTTATAGATATAGTATATAAGCACTAGCCCTTTTTTCTATATAAGAATCATTAATATATTATAGTTATGCTATAGCCCTATAGCTATATTCTGGTTATATTGATTGACTATATAATAATCTCGCTTCACTTTGAGTAGGCCGTCGTCTATAAAGCCAGTCTTTAGCACAAGTCTCTAAGGAGCCTGGAAACAGCATAGCTACGTTTTACATTTTACTAGCCCTGCCTTTAAAACTTCTTTAATAAAGTACTTAATATATATAGTAGTATAGTAATAGACCTAGTAGTAAGACGTAATAAAGTTAGCCTTGTGCTTAAACCTCCTTAATAACTACTTAGCGTTATATATTAGCTTAGGCTTAAGCATAGTAGTCTTTTTATTACACTCTACTGCCTCCTTTAATAGGGCCTTATTCAGGGTTATAGTAAATATATTATTTATAAAGCTCTTAACCTTTAATTAGTATTCTCCTTTATTAGGATTGGCTATATTACGAATGAGATCTAATAAGGCCAGGTTACTATCTAACTATAATAGGCCGTATAAGTAGAGAGCCCTGTGGTTATTAGTCTTAATAGTCATATAGTAATGGCTTATATTCCTATAAATAGACGGTTATCTAATATAAATATAATATTTAAAAAAAAAAGAGATCTTATAAAAGAAGAAGAGCATTAAGCTAAGAGGGTTATAGACCGAGAGGGTTATTACCTATAGCAATATGCATAGAGCATAAAGTAACGCTTTAGTAGTCTTATCATCCTATTCCTTATGCACTACGAGCTTTAGCTTTATTAGGTTATTAATATCATTAGGGTTTAGAGTAAATTAGATAGCTATAAGGCTAAATACTACTATTATTAACCAGATCTTCTTCTATATAGATAGACAGCTCTTATTTAATAAAGGATATTAGCTATTATAAAGCGAGAGTTCTTTTATAAGTATAATAACATCCCTATCTATAGTCTTTCCTATTTTAAATATCTCCTTTTATACTTAGTATAAGCACTCAGGTATTAACCTCTAGTATATTCCCTTAACATATCAAAAAGCTGATCACTTTAGGCAGCTCTAGGCAATCCACTGGTTCTAAGACCTTACTATTATATTAAAGATAAAGAAGGAAAAGGCAGGGTATTAGGCACAATACCCGCCGTACTACTATAGAATGACTTTAGCCTAAGACTCCAGGGTCATATCTTATAGTAGGGGATTTACTAGGTCTTCTGCCTTATTCCGGTCTGCCACTTATAGTCCGCCGCAGCCATAAGGGAAGTAACTAGGGAATGTTTTTAGGAAATAGTCTGGGGAAAAGCTATTCGCAAACTCGCGGCCATATAATACCTAGATAAACGGATGACCTAAGGAGCTATAAACCTGCATTAACGGGGCCTCGCCTACACCACCTTCATAGCTATCGTCAAACTGGCGCTCTGCCTATAGGGCCAGACTGATAAACTCTAACTTATCCTGCTCTGTGAAGGCAACCTGCTTGTCGATCAAGAACATCGCTAAGGAGCGCAGCTCAAATACCCGCTCTAACGTTTCCTCTGCCATCACCTCCTCTAAGCTAGGGGGTTGTTATATGCTATTTGCAGGCTCAGATTGTCCAGGTATACATCTAGATCTTTCTACTAGCTTTATTATAATGTCCTTAACTGTTAACGCTTGACCGGGAGGGTCCTGCTCTCGATCTATTAGAGGTATGATCTAGGCTATTTGTATAAGCTCTTCTATAGTCTCTTCTTCCCTCACTATGCATTAGTAGGCTTATATTAGTATATCATTACTATCTTCGAAGGCCTAACTTTCTATCTCCTCTTTATAGATTATGATATTAATATAAAGGGGGTTATTTACTTATAGTTACTATAACACTATGCAGAGGGCACTAGGTTGAATGCTAAGCAGTTTACTCATATCTTAAGGCATAGGCCGCTCTAAGCCGGTTAAAATCATATACACTTATTCTAATATTAATATAAGTAAGTATAGTAAGATTATAATAGATAATAACTCTATATTATTAGAGAATACTATAATATGCCTTAAGACATGCTTCTAATATATTAGGCTAATTACCTAGCTACATTAGATATTAAACTTAGTAATAAACCTATATACTATATTAAAAGAGATCAGCTTCTTCTTAAGAGGGGTAAGGTCTTTTAGCTCTTCTGAATACTAATGCTTATAGCTAATAAGCATTATGCTCCCTATATATATATCCAGGACCTTACCTTAGTTAAAAGCTATTTAATAAGAAAAGCATATTAGTACTATAGTCTTACTATCTCCCTCTAGGAAGCATCTTTTATATACTAGTAAATTAGTTATTATTAAATAAATCTTATTAAATAGCGCCCTTTTTTAATTAGTATAGTCTAAGTCCTATAGCTTTTTCTATAAATAGTAAACTAAGTATACTACTATCTCCATACTGCCTTTATTATAAAAAGCTTTTAGAAAGGACTGAACTATATTAATCTTATATTATATAAGCATAGGGTTGTACTAATTATAGCGATTTAAGGCCACTTACTTCTCTTAGAAGCACTGCTCTACTGCTTACATTAGCCTGCCTAGCGCTTCCTTTTACTATATAATTATCTCTATAGACATTAGGTTAGGAGGAGCTGCCTATTAGGCCAGGATAGCGCTAGAAGGTCCATCTTACCTTAGCTAATAACATCTTCTAATTATTATCAGACTTCGCGCGCTTAAGAGACCTTAGGTACCCTAAGAAGGATTCATACTCCGGGTTTAGTAAATCTAGCTCCTATCTCGCCTCCCTAGCCTATTAATAGCGCTTTCCTATATACAATGCCAGCTCCTCTTAACGTCGAGCCTCCTCCTCTTAACGCTGACGATGTCTCTCTAGCTACTGTCTTTTCTCTTCAGCTTATGGGTCGCGTTCTCTTTCTAGTTCCTGCTGTTGCATCCTCTCCTCTTGTTAGTAGCGGCGTTCTTCTTCCCGCTGCCGCATTATCTCCGCTCGTTTCTCCGCTCATTAGCGGCAGCGCTCTTCTTCCTGCAGCCGTATTATCATATGCTGCTGATATCTTCTCGCCTCCCGCTCGCGTCGCCTTTGCTCTTCCAGCCGCTGCCAAGCTGCTTCCCGTATGGCCTGACTCTTATCACTTTGCGGTCCTGTCCTCGTCTACTGCTGCTGACTAGATAGTTATGTCTGTAGTAGAGTGGGTATGAAAGAAGGATCATTATATAGTTCAGCTATATTAAAGCACTTAGCGAAGATCCTCTTTAAATATATTACTATATAGTAATAAATCGTATAAGTAAGTTCTATGTCAATAACTCTATAGGTTTCCTAAAACTGACTCTTTCTTTAGGTAGGAGAGATATATAAGGAGGTCTAGAGGAATGTAATAAGAGACCCACAGTATGAAACCCTTTTCCGCACCTATCTTAACTAAGGTTACAGGCTCTAATCACTACTAAAAGCAATACCAGTCGCTATTTATAGCAATTGCTACTATTTATAGCAATCGCT
The DNA here is from genome assembly GCA_011426275.1 of Dactylonectria torresensis. NCBI lineage: Eukaryota > Fungi > Ascomycota > Sordariomycetes > Hypocreales > Nectriaceae > Dactylonectria > Dactylonectria torresensis. Next base: position 12,912 of record VYKG01000716.1, read on the forward strand.
ACTATCTATAATAATCGCTACTATCTATAGCAATCGCTACTATCTATAGCAGTTACTACTAGAAGACAGGTTGTTATTAGAATACGAGGAATTATTTGCTTTTTCCTTTTCAGCTATTATACTATTTCAGCCATAATACTATTTACATCTAGCTAAACTATTAGTCTCTAATGCCTTAAGCATTAACTATTATTTCTTTCTTTTAAAATAAGATATAGTAGCAATATACTATATTAATATTAAGGTCAAAGCATTACTAAAAGCAGTATTTATCTACACAATAAGCTAACATTTCCTACTAAAGAAGACCTAACATTCTCTCTCCTTTGCCCTTAGCTTTTCTAAACTCATTTTACTTACAATACTGTGTGTGATTCTATTATAATTAATATAAATTCTTCTTCCTTAGCTTCTATCATTTACCTAATACCTCTGCTACTGAATAAGCATAGGCAGGGAGCGATCAGTGTGGATCTTACTATTACCTACCACTCTGACCTAGCCTAGTGCGAAATCCTCCTAGCTGGCTTACGCTATACGAATGCAAGGAACTTTAAGGCTAGGACCTTCCTGCTTTTTATCCAGCCTGCATTCATTCTCGACCTTTACTTATACCTCCTCAGTCCTAAGGATGATAAGATCTCGGGCCTTCTCTTACTACTCTCTATATTCAACCCTAGAGTAAAAATAATAACCTTAGAAGAGGACTAGGAGGGGAAATGGTTTACTATAGTTGCCTGACTTCTTTTAAAAAACTTACTTTCTATAGTGTAAGTTTAGACGGATAGGAGATAGAAGAAACTCAATCTATACAGATTATACTAGCACTACTGTATAATAGTAGCTTAACTCTATACATTCTCTTATATTATATTCATACTAATTATTAATACTTACAATCCTATAGTATTATCCTTTGACTCCTTAGTAATAGTAATAAAGGTGCCCCTTAGCTAAGCTCTTTAGTATATATATCCTTTACTAATTCTATTAATCTAGACACTTTCTATATTAAGGAGGATATCTAGCTAGAGCTACTAAGCAAGACTTTAGTATTTATAAAGCTAGGTTCTTACTTAGTACTAGAGAATAACTACCCTCCTTATAAAAGCATATATATATATTACATCCTCCTCCTCTTCCCTATAAAGTAATAACTATAGAGTTCTTTACTTAAGTAGATATAATAAGCTATAAACCCCTTTCTTAAAAGGTTATGGATTATATATAGTGATTGCATCTTAGGGGTCCTTAATCGCGATCTTATCTAAAGCCCGCAAGTTATTAATTCTATTATCCGGATCTTAGTAATTCTTCCTAATGATTCAGAATTCGTTTAGTAAAGTGCCTTATCTATATATAATACATCTATGCCCGTATTATCGAATCCTATTAATAAGTTGCCTATACTGCTATGACTAGCTAGCCCTAGGGGCATTATAAGCAGAAACCCATTCTCATCTCCAATCTATAGTTAAATGCAGTCTCTAAAAAAGAAAGCTAATTCTCTAATACTGCTATTAAAGCACTCAGATCGCAATATGACTAAACTGCTAGCCTGCCTTAGAAAAAAACATATACTACTGACTCTAACTATAATTAATGTTAATCTAGTGCTTTTAATTATAAGTTCGGGTATGTCTTATCTCTTCTAAACCTCTTCTTTAAGCTAACTAGTGATTTAAATAGCGATTATACAGATAGTAGTTTAGATATAGAGTAAATATTCAATAACTAGCTCGATCTTACTTCTCTTACTCTAATATATAAGAGGAAGCAATAAAGCACTCCTAAGCTAATCTAAAGCAAGAGAACTATAGCAGGAAAAAGGAGGGTATAGTTATATAACTAGATTACTAGTATTAACTAAAAACATAACCTTCTTATTTTATTTTATAAGTCTTATCTATCCTCACTTTACTACGCATCCTGCCTACCTTATAGTATTTATTACTTCAGGTAGTAGTATCCCTCTTATCCCCCTGCCTAATATAATAGTTCTTAACTGAATTAGAGGGGTTTATTAAATAGTATAAGTGACTATAATAATAGCCTTATAATATGTATATATATTATATAGCTTCTCCTTAAGCTCCCGCCCCTTAAGATTAGGGAGGTATAGCTATTCCTGGCTTCTTAATACAGTCTAGTCTAATAAGGGTTCAGCGAGCCCTCCCCAATTCAGTCCTAAAAGACCACCTAGTCTCATATAACCACCCTGCGCCTAAGTATTCTAACATAGTCCAATTCAATAGGGTTAGTATAGGAATTACTAATAATCCCTATGAATTACTAGTAATCCATTAGAGTAGTGCTCCAATCCGCTAAAATCATACATAACAGCTTTAACATTTCCTATTAAAAGTGGGGCCCGGGGTTCTGCCATGGGTGACCGCCCGGTCTCCACCTAGGTCATCGTAACACTTTAAATCCACTATCTTACTGATACTCTTCTTCACCAGCTTCATCACGCCAGCACAGTTCCTCCAGGCTTCCTTTAGCGGGCCGCTTGCCGGACCGGTCCCTCCTGTCTAATGTTAAAAGAGTTTCCGCACGGACCACCATTTGTGGCGCACTGTGGCTGAGGACCGTGCGTGGTGACAAAGAGTACGTACCTATGAAGGAGGGGCATAACAAAGCCAGAAACGGCTCTCACACGGATATTAGCTTTCGCCCGCAATCTGAGCCCGCAAATGTCGCCATAATCAATTTGGGGTCCGCATTAGGTTGCATCTAAATGCCAGTCTCACAATACTTTTTCAATCACCATTTTTATTTCATTTATAAATGGCTTTATTAATAAGTTTTCGAAGTTAATCCTGGGAGCAATGCCCGTATACTAATGTATTATCTACTCACGTAATCGCCTGGTATAGAAGGCTATAGAAGGCTATGGAAAGTTTAGGACCGCTCGTTAATGCTCAGAGCCAACATCCGAGAAATAACTAGGCAGTGCCTTGCGATACGTCAACAAACATGCATCAGAATAAGACTGTAAATAACTAGCCAAGTAACGATACAAGCAATTCTCGGAAATGCGATCTTTCAACTTCTGATAGTAAGGAGTCTCATCATACAACCCCAGCCCCAGACTACGCCCACACACTTCGTGTATATTATGTTTAATCACCTCGAACGTGTTCTAGAGTGGTTAATGCATGTGACTTCATGCACGCATTTCACGCGCTGCCAAAATCAGCCGGATGCCTGTAGCGGCAGCACTCTGCACACGTGAAGCTAAGAGATTACAGCTATAAATGAACCTAGACCCCTTCGACCTACCTCTATCAACGTTGTTAAAAAATTGGACAGTGTGTATATAACTGCCATAGCTACCAGCTCCAAGCCCAGATACTCCGACATAAGGTAGGTGTAACGGTTATGCTAGACTGCTGTACCATAGGGCAAAAGATTGGTCAATAATCACACTTTGTCAGAACGGCCTAGTCTCGTTAAATGACCGATTTAGCCCAGTTTTAGTTAAAGCCCTATTTTAGTCAAACATCCTTTTTGTCAAACCCATTTTTACATGGCGCTGCCATCACGATTGTAGCTCTCGTGCCTCAGCCTTGCGTCGGAGGCACCTCCGCCCTCGCGAATTACAAAAGCGCGATGATACCATAATGATGACGTCGAAACATGCTGCATGTTGACACTATGAACCCCCACAGTGTCGGAAATCCACCGACCCAAAAGGAATATTGTGAGACCGGGTAAGTGAGGCGATCTGCCGAGTTTAGCGGGTTACGTCGACCTCATCTTCACTGTCAATACGTCAGACGCGCCAATAGGTGTGTATGATACGGTGATCGAAGGGTGCGATACGCATTGAAGATTGGCTTTTGCACTGCTAGTTCGAGTCATGTTTCACACGACGTAGCACGAATTATCCACGCCATATCCGACGTCTTAACACAACCAATTGATGAGATTCCGGTCCCATTTCGCTAATTCATACACCATACTCGCCAATAGATCAAACACATTCAGCTAATCTCTAAGCTTTTTGTGTCATGTTTTATTAATGTAACCGTTGTTAATCGGAAAAGTGCAATTCTTATGCCCACTGGCGATAGGGTATTGCTTTTAAATTGCCGATGTCGTCAAAGGGCGTGTGTGCTGTCATAGAACGCGGGAAGCAGCATCTGTCAGAGCCACTGTGCATTGAGATTGAGAATTTTGATTCAGGTAAGCTTGCACTAAAGCTAGATTTTGTCGACTTTCGGGAGAACGAAGAGGATGATAACTTGAAAAGCAGTGAGGAACACTTCGTATTCGGGGCCAAGTCCGGTTAGGAACTTATTGATGAATTGAGGAGTGCCGATTTCGCATGTCTCGTCTAGTTGCAAGAGTTCAGATTGGGCTTCTCGCAGTCTTT